>JAZHPH010000354.1:8350-46520 GCA_037356405.1 Nasonia oneida | reverse complement strand
TCTACATCGATTTGCAGAATTTCTGACACAAAAGGAAATCAACGGTTATCAAGAAAGATGTCTCACCGCAACAATTGCAGCTGTAGCTTAAAGACATGATTCACAACTTCTATAATGTTTCATAAACAAAAACCAGCTAAGAAAAGATATCAGGAACGCATTTTGGATAAGTTAAAAACTATATCAAGTGAGTAGCGCCACGAAGGCAAGTTTCAAAAGCAGATGAAGCCACGGTGCCGGCGCTTCTATTTACTTCTATGTTGATGTTCGTATTTTTCATTATAAAGAAATACATGCTTTTCTTTTTTATCTCTAAGATATTTTGACTTATATCATGTTTTATTATGCTTCTCTGGTGAGAATATTAAAGTGATTTGTGGCAACTCATTTTAACAAATTTTAAGGATTTAAGAGTATTTAGTATTAAATATTTAGAACTAAATATTTATATAATTAAATAACTCAAAAAAGTTTCATGAAACTGAAATATTTCAATTTTTCTTAAAAGTCCTAAAATAACATGATAAAACGTTCGAAAGCCATACATAACAAACTGACGTCACAAATCACATATCAAAATAACATGCAGAAATACATAATTTAGATACATCACAAAATCACCTCAATATTTTCACCAGGTTTAACTATGCTTTATAACAAAAATATTAATAAAAAAAGTCACCTATTATATAATATACGAGTGTGCCATTCATAAATGCTCAAATCAGATTTTTATACTTCCATCAAAAATGTTAGGATAGTTAAATTAAACCTTTCTTAAAATATGAAACGTCATTAAGTATGTGATGTATGTGTGATGATATTAAGCGACAAGATATGTAGCGGGGTGATTGCGTGGGGACATTCACGTGATATGAATTTGAGGTGAGCGAGCTCTCTAAAGAGCGAGAGGCCGGCAGAAGATATCGAGCCACAGAAGAGTCCAGTATACAAATAAATGCAGTTAACAGTTACACAAATTGAATAGAATAATTTTCCCTGGCTACCTTCCTAACACGAGATTCGCAGAACTCACGCAAGGCCGTGATGCCTTGCAAAGTAAAAATTTGTTTTATTTATTTTATATTATTTATAATGAAGAAGTAATTTTCTTCATTAGCGTTAAGCGCTCGTTCAAAAAACTAGTAAAATCAACAAATAGTACAGCGTCAATTATTCATGTCAAATATTATAATTAAATCGTTGTACAATCAGTGATTTTTTGAATTTTTCTCCATTGCTGATTTACTGGTCATATTCTCAACTACTATGAACATACTTAACAGACTTCTCAGTTAACAATAGCTGGTGTATGTTTTCGATATGTGATTAGAAAAAATGAAATAGTCAAAATATTTTTAAATTACGTGAACCCCTTTGTTTTAACACAGCGCAAAACTATACCAACGGGTACGGTAATTTATTGTTTATTTATTTGTATTAATAAAATTAAATGAAGAAAAAATTAATTTTATTTCTCTTTTTTACCATATATTTATTAAAAATTAACACTCATCTATATTTTTCTCACATACATTATCAATCATAGGCACCATACTAATATCTTGCAACAGAACAATCGTGTGAGTGATAAAAATGTTACAAAAAAGGCATGGCCGAAAGGTGCTAAGGATGCTTATATTTTATTTTTAGAACAAATATGAAAGTCTTAAAACAATTTACTCGTTTGAATGAATCTTATACTTTATTTATGTGTTAAATTTAATTGCAATGTATGTAATTATTTATTTTATTGCGTAATTGAATCAATTAAAATGCATTATAAGATGTAATTTTTATGAAGGATATTCCGTTACATTTACTTATTAATCCTTCATTTCTCCTTCTTCATCTTCTTCCTCAACTCCACGTATATACATTACATTATTACATCTTATTAAAACTTCTCCTAAACTACCTGTTAAATTACCATCTATATGTTCTTCGGCATTAGCTAATTGTACATTCATATATCCATCAACTGATACAAGATAACCTTTATATTCATGGCCCCATTTTAATTTTACCATTACTGGTTTTCCTGTTAAACCATTCAAGAAGGGCTTAGGGTTAATAGGCATGGTTGCTGTCATTTTTAGAGCTGAAACCAAAACATTATTAGTTGTAAAGAGTTTTACGATATTAATTATGCAAAATACGATATGATATTTTGTAATTATGAAATTATACTTTATTATCGATTCCTATTAATGCGTTTGACAACTACAAACACAAATAAATTATAAGTAAATATATACTTGTGATGCACTTATATACAATCACAATGCTTCATCGACCGTATGCTCACCGATCAAACATGGGCATCGAAATTTACGCGCTTGTAACAAAAAATATTACTTTAATTTAGAAATTTTTAAAAGACATTTTGGACGACTAGGCTGTCTTCTAAAGTCTTTAACTCTATTAGAATTATGAATTTGGGTTCTAAAAAAAAGGAATCGAAGATTTCTCCAGATCAACGTTATAAAAGTTTGTAGGCTTAAATCGACTGCTAAATCAAAAAATGTGTTTAAAGATATACAAAAAATTAAAAAATTTAGTTTTTATGTTAGCCCTACATAAAATGCACATGGAGGTATCGAGTTCTTGGAATATTTACCTGATAGCTGTCATGATGACGAGAAAATTCTAGAACGACAAGATTCTAGAACGCATAATCTGCGTTAGAATGGAACAGGCTATAGAAGGATTAGGAGGACTTGCGGAACACCAATACGGTTTCAGGTAGAAGCGTTCAACCCTGAATGCCGTTGGCTTACAGTGATAGAGGGAAAAAGATAGAAACGCGGAACGAAATAGTGTTACGCTATAGTTACATTGGATATAAAAAATGAATTCAACTTGGCTTAATGGAGTAAAATATATGAGGCACTTTGGAAGAAAGAGCTGCCTTTATAAGTAAGAAGGATGATGTATTTGAAAGAAAGAATCTTATGACACGGATAACAGTATCGAGAACTATAAAATTACAGAGGGCATTCCTTGAGGGTCAGTACTTGGCCCACCGACTTGGAACATCATGTACGACGGTGCTAAGATTACAATTATCCGAAGGGGCAACCGTTGTCGGATACGCTGACATAGAAGGAATAAAAGAGATAACTGACTCGAAGTATGTAGAGCGCTGTATGAAACGACTTAGCAGTGCACAGAAAGGGACAAAAAAAAATAATAATAATACCGAGCTTTAGGCTGATGCTGCAGAGCACGCAAATAGAAATGGTGCGGAAACAGCTAACTAGAACAGAAGGGAATCAAGTGGAAGAAACGCTGAGGAAGAGGAAAGTGCGGTCACCTCCATAAAACGAGACTACTTAGAAGAAAAAATAAAGGGAAGGTACACCTCAGCAAGGCCAGAAACCAAGCATGGTGATTCCAAAAAGTCCTAAGAGCCCATTTGCTACCTAAGACACGCAACCACCTTGGGAGGAAGTAGAAACAAAAAAGAAGAAAGAAAGAAGAAAAGAATAAAGAGAACAGTAAAAAGGCAACTGGGGCCAGGAAACAAAAAGGTACTGGTGGTCAGAGACCACGAAGGCCAAGACCTTGTCGATCAGACTCCCTCATCGTAAAAGCTTCTGTAAGCAAGTCCTACGCTGACATCCTGAGAGAGATAAAGGCAGAGCGCAAACTGGAGAAACTGAGCAAAAGTGTCAACAAGTCACGCAGGACAGCGACTAAAGACCTCCTCTTACAACTCCATCGCATCGCGGGTCTGAAGGCAGTGGAACTCCAACAAGCGGTGGAAGCAAACCTACAAGCAGGTACCGAAGTAAGGTCCTCGATATATAAACAACCAAGGTCGATATTGTGGAAGCATTACAAAGGGAATTTCAAGGTAGTGAAACGTTTGCAGTAGAGAAAACGGTAGTAAAATCGGTGCAACAGACATACGGTGATACACAGATCGCGGTCATACAAATGCTAGCGGCAATGGCTTAACAGGTGATGGCAAAGCAGAAAATCAAGGTAGGACGAGTAGTCTGCAGAATACGATGGGTACAACGAGGGACACGACCACTTAGATGTTATAAACGTCTAGGTTTTGGGCCTATCGCCAAAAAGAGAACAGGAACACAGGACCGAAGTAACCGTATAAATGTAGGAGCATAGAACACGAGGTAAAAGACTGTAACAACCAACCTAACTCTAGCAAAGGAGGCAGGTATACACATTTAGCGAGGATCGTGGGTATAGGTGTGTTCGCATAGAATAACAGTCCACTTCCTCACCATTCGTTTTTAATTCACTTATTTATTAATCAGCGTACAAAATAATTTAGAGATCGCGTGGCGGATACTGAGAGGTAAGATGGCGGGCGGTATGTCGCATGTCGCGGTCTTAGCGATAAGAGAGCGAGCGGCGTGCTCAACTCTGGCGGGAAGCACCCGGGGGAGGACAGTGCCCTCTAGTAGACGTCCCGGGGCTTCAGGCATTGTTTGCGGCGACCGCGAGATGGCGCCAACTGTCCGGGTGGAGCAACCGCCACACACATATACAACTGCTATGCCTCAACTAATGCACCGATCGAACAGTTTGAGTGACAGCTAGATCGACTCGTGCAGGATGTTGCGGAAAGAAAGTTAGTAATTATCGCAGAAGGACGCCTTTCAACGCCGACAACCCAGGGCTCCGGGTCGTCGGCATCAGCACCACCAACACCATCAAGGCCATCTCTGAGGGTGACCTTCTCACTCCTCAAGCCTTCCGCTAACGACTCCTGGACGCTGCGCTGCAACCTCCGGACGAGGACACTGCAGCCCAGGCAGATATCTTTTTTTGTTATTTTTCGCCCAGCATCACCGGCTATAGGTTCTGCGGACACATTTCCACCGTCATCATGGCAGCCTCGCTTCATCCGGGTTCAGCAGCCCTTATCAGCAAAGGCGCCACGTCACGCATCCGCAGCCTCCCTTCCAGGCAGGGCCTCCTCTACAGGAATCTCATCATCGTTCCTCGGGAAGTCTGCCCTTGTCACTGGTGGGGGAGTAGCTATGGCGGACCCCTCCTACCACCACATGCGGCCCGACGCGCCGCTTAGCGGAGCACTACGACGTGGCGAGCACGAGGGGAGCTTGGAAGTTTAGTCACTTTCGTGAATCAGTCACGGCCTGGCCGCCGGTGCGAACAGACCTAGTCATCTTGTACATAGTTTAATATAATCTAGTCACAATCAGCACTCAGTATTATCTTTCTTCCTTGTACGTTGTCTGTTCGTCCTTCCCTACCTTAACTCCTATTAGGGAGCGTAGAAGAAGAGATCCAAATAATCCTAAATCTCTAAAGGTATATACATGTTTTTTCGATAAAAATGGTGTATATTTTATATTTTTTCGGTAGAATTTTTGTTTCAATTTACATCAAATAAAAAATTTTTCAGTAAGAAGAATATCTTTTTGTTTTTTTTGCAGGATTTAACCCAGGCTTAAGGAATTACAGAACAAGGTCAAACAGGACTGTTGGGTTCGACCGTATAAAATAATAATGAAGAAGATTAGAGAAAGCTCTGAGCCCCCTCAAAAATGCCCGAAACTATTACACCAGGTAGTGACCACACTGTTACGAAAAGTTACGGAAGATACGTGAACAAAGAGACTATTCCGCCGATCACGATTGGAGAACTGTTAACTGCTGGCAAAAGAGTAGTTAACAACAGGGCCCCAGGGCTGGATGACATTCTCAGTATTGCATTAAGGCATGCCATTCACGCCAACCTAGAGATCTTCGTGGACTTGTACAATTCATGTCTGAAAGATGGAATATTCCCCATAAACTGGAAAAAACAGCCACTCGTGCTCCTGCCAAAAGGAAAGAAGCCATCCCAGGAGCCCACATCATACAGACTGCTCTGCAAGTTGAATACCTCGGGCAAGATCCTGGAACGAATAATCTGTGTAAAAATGAAACATTTTATAGAAAGAAAGGTGGATTGGCAGAACACCAATATGGCTTTAGGAAGTATCGTTCTACCCTGGACGCAGTTAGCCTAGTGATTGACACTGCGCAAACAGCTATAGAGGGGAAAAGATGGAAAGCAGGAGGAAAGGAGTACTGCACCATAGTTACATTGAATCTCAAAAATGCATCTAATTTGGTCAAATGGAGTAAAATACAGGAGGCATTTCGGAAGCAGGATGTGCCCTTATTATGAAATTACAGGAGGCGTCCCCCCCCGGGTCAGTACTTGGCCCACCCATTTGAACATTATGTACGATGGGGTACTAAGACTGGAACCACCCAAAAGAGCAACAGTGGTAGACATTGCTAACGATATTGTAGTAGTGATGGTAGCGAAGCACAAAGGAGAAGTAGAGGACACAGCTGAGAAGTCTATTCATATAATAGACGTAGAGGACACAGCTGAGAAGTCTATTCATATAATAGACGAACGGCTAGCGGAGGTAGGCCTAGAACTGGCCAACCGAAGCTATCCTTATTTCTAGTAGAAGAAAGATGAAGACAATAACACTGACGGTGGAAGGACATGAAGTTGTCTCTCAACCGACCACGAAGTACCTGGGCCTTACTATTGATGCAAGACTAACGTTTAAGCAACGTCTTAAAGTAGTAAGCGATAAAGCAGCAAAAGTGGGCGCTACATTATCGAGTTTGATGCCAAATGTAGTAGGGCCATGGTAGAAACGAAGCTCTTAGCTTGATGCTATGTTGGTAAAAAGCTATGTACGAAAGATATCGACAGTGTACAATAATATATCATATATCGTTTACAGTAATCGAAATATATATAATAAATAATAGGGGCATTTTATATGACATTTTTCTTAGTCTACAATTAAACTTTAATTGTTTTGAGAGTGTTAAATGGTTTAATGATGACTGTGCCACAGTGGACTGTTCTTTAAGTATGTAATTTTGAATTAGTTTTTTAATTTGTCTTTATATGGCGTAGTCATTACAAACACATACACAAACACGCACACACAAACACGCACACACAAACACGCACACACACACATGCACGCACGCACATACACGACTCTGCTACGTCGCGCCAGTTCCAAGCCCGGGGTCCTGCTGTTCAAGTGACAAGGATGGGCGAGAGGGAGGGTATCAACCTCGTTAAAATAACCAAGAAGCATCTAGCCCGGATGTTAGCACCTTGTCAAACGGCTGTTTTCTAGGATACAGGATAGGAAAGGAAATCCTGAAAATAAATCTAATAGTGAATCTAATAGGAAATCCTGAAAATAAATCTAGTAGTGAGTTTACAACAAAACTTCTGTAACGGCTAAAATCCGGGGGGAGAAGGGGGGAAGGCAAACTTACAAGGTCGTGGAAAACAGTTGGACAGAAGAAAAAAAGGGATGCTAAAATAGCGAAGCAACGTGATAAATTTACGGTCCTAAAGTATACAATCAGAGAAACAATCAAACACGCTGAAAGCAGAGACAACGTGCAAGGCTTGATTAAAACAGATCTCGCTAAGGCTTTGAAAGAGTTAGTGAAGATAGTAAAAAAGAACGTCTCTCTGAAACCTGCTAAAACTTCGCCTAAGAGGAGAATCTTTGGGATTAAAAAGGATCAGTACGGATAGTTTAACAGCTTGTCAATGAAACAAATCGCAGAAGTATGCGAGTGTGTCTATGTGAGCAAGGTGTTTATAGATTTTGAAGATTAAGGCAGCGCTCTTTAGCGTGTTTTTTAAAACTGGTAATGAACGTGATATTACGAATGTTAGATGGCGGATTGTTCCAAAGATATGAGGCGCTTATATGGAATGAGTTCCTCAGTGGCTCTGTCATAAAAGTTGGAATATCCAGGGGTGTCACCTTCCCCCTAACAGGTCGGAGTGCTACGTGAAAGTCAAAGAATGCCAGATAATAGGATGATACAGCCGAGTTAAATATCTTCCTTAAGAAGCAGGCAGTAAAATACGGCGTCTGGCAGTGGTATGTGGTGTGCAGATAATCCTCAACAGCAGGACCGAGCGGATCGTTGGATATTAATCTAAAGGGCTTATTCAGATCATCCGTGGAGAAACGAGATAGTGAAGGGGCCTTAGAGGCAGTGATTCCGAGGTTCTTCAGCGCTCTTTAGATCTCAGCGACATCAGCCAGACTCAGCAGGTTGACAGGCGTAAATAATAGTAATTCAGCCTGGCTTCCTTGACCCGTCTGTGAGTGTCATCTATAGCTAGTCTATAAATACACAGATCCAAGTAGAATCGAAAATCCGTGAGCCGCCTGTAAATCCTATATCTCTCCGATACAAGGTCACGAAGAGCTGTGGTGAGCCACGGGTGACGTTTGCGTTTTGGTGTCACACCGTAATGGGGCGAGATGGTTACTGGCGTTAGTTAGGTTAGCATTGAGCGTTGTGATGCATTCGTCAAGTGATGACGTAGCGAGGGTTGACCAGTTACATGCGCTAAGGAAGCCCCTAAGCTTCTTGGCGCTGATTCCTTTGTAGTTTCTGTAAGAGTATGTTGCCGATACCTTACAAAAAAGGTATTCAGGCTTACCCGGCATGCCCAACCAATCACCGTCAGACGGTGAGATAATGCTAACTCTAAATGGATTATGTATGTAGAGAGCCACACCATCTCCGTTCCAACTTCTGTCTCGTCTAAGGTAAAAGTACCAATGTCGGAACAATTTTTCGAGGGTCTTAGGGTTTTGCGTGTTAATCTGAATGTCCGTATTATGGAACAGATACCCGATCGAACAATCAATGACTTATTTTTTCCAACATAAGAATATTTTTAAAATACGATTAATAGCTTAATCAAAAGCTTTTGAACAGCAGATTCGATTTTTCGTATATTTTAAATAAAAAATTGATTTTCATGCTAAAAACAATGTTCCACTTTTGAGTCCGAATTATTAATTTCACCCATTATATGAAACATAAAAACCTTGTGTTCCAAAGATAGGGACTTGTATGTCCCAATTATGAAGCAATTTTGCATGCCTTTATAATAATAAATAGGTTTTTGGTTACTTCTATATCGTTATACAGTCTGAACTATTTATAACAAACATCATCAAGCTAGTAAAATACCATAATTTTAAAAGGTTAGGTTTTGAGTGGCGCATCTAGAAAGATACACATTTAAGATTTTATTAAAATATGTAGATAACAAAAAACGAAAAATTATACTTGAAATTTATTTAAGTAACGTTTATGTATTGTTAAATAACTTTTCTGATCCTAGATTTCTATAAAATCTTTAAAAAGGGCTCTGTTCCAAAATAGGGTCGTATTCCGGCATTGGTACGTTTACCTTATACAGTATATAATTTTTGAGATATGAGTAATTTCTATGCTACATCGGACTAGCCTGTACAAAATATAGCCTGTATAGAGAATGTAAACAGGCATGCGCAACAGACAGCGATAGCTACATGTATAGTACGAGCTATGCGTTATAGTACGAACTATAGCAGAGAAGCAGCTCGACCGCCAACAGCGTAAGATGGCACCGTAGAGTGCGAGAGCACATGTTGTGTGTATCCGTCGACAGCTATGTAATCCTCGATTGTATTAAATAAATAATGACATATCAAAGATTAGAATAATATGATAAAGTGTTGTGGCAGTGAATTTTTCACTCAAACCGGACCTCACATTTATTAACAATAATCATCCAGTTAAAGAATGGATGTTATCTTGTCGTTTAGCCAGGTCTCAGTTACAGCTATTACGTGAAATAGAGAGCAAGTAGACAAGAAGAGTCTAATCATCTCAATGTGACCCGTGAGAGAGTTCGCATAGAAATAAGGCACCCTCAGACAGAGATACCTTAGACACAAATGAAGATGTGGCAGATGAGCTTGATGGTGGGTGTGGTAGTACGGTGCGTGTATGTGTAAGTTTTCACGCTGGATGATGTTGGCAGCTAGCAGTTTCCGGACTAAAAAATGTTTAGCTCGGCGTATTGATGACGGTGGCACGCTTGCTGTCATCATTACAACGCATATAGAGCCTTTCGCCCCTCACGTCAGCTAGGCAACCCTGCCTCTTCTTGGACTCTATCCTAGCCTTTGAGCGTAGCTTGTGCACGTCTGGAGAAAGCAGCACATTGGTGTTTTAAGCCCTTGATGATCAGGGCTATGAGCTTTTGCTTCCTCCCGCAGAGTGGCGTCCAGTTCGGTGGTATGCAGCTTCCGCTTCCTGGCTTTAGCCACGACGATGGAGCGAGCGAGTGCACTTGAGGAGAGGGCGGCTAATTATGGCCCTACTGAAAAACATCACGTGACAACTACGTGAAAATTACGGGAAAATTACAAAAAAAATCAGGAGAAAATCACGTGAAATTTTCAACCAATTTCTCACGTACTTATCACGTGATAATCGCGTGACTATCTCGTGGTTTATAATAAAATTTGAGAATATTATCAGAAACGTTAAAACAATATTTATAAATTATGAAAATGGATAATTAGCAATAAATAAGGATCAAAAGAAAAAAGAAAAAATTTTCTCTGATCGAGATTTGAACCTAGAACCTTGGCATGGAAATCCATTGCTCTACCATTTGAGCTATTTGCTTTCTTTGACGGTTAATGTATAAAAACTATTCACATATATAGATATAATTTTTTTTCAAGGTTTCTAGTTAAAATTGATTCTATTGAGTTATTGTTATTAAAATAATAGTTGACTAGCAATAAACACCACGCTCGCTAACGCTCGCTCTGTTAAATTTCGGTGGCGGTTTATTTCAACATGTACATTGTGATTTAAAATAATACAGTGTGCGTTTAAAATGAATTCTTTAGGATTTGAATATCAATTATATAAAAGTTGACATATTTGAAATATTGTAAATTTTGTCATAAGATTCTGCAAGGGAACAGATATATTTTAACAATTGTAAAATGAACCATTTAATTACATTTTTTTAATCTGTATTTTTAAAGTTATTAAAACAGTAGCATAAATTTAAAATTGATGTTTCAAGGAAAGAAAATTTTTAATGGTGTGAAATGCCAGGCATTTTGATTAGACACAATTACATGTGTCAAAAAATTGCCGGTGGTTTTGCTGATGCTCTATTTTTTGAATAAGTTATACATTTTTTTTATATATATTTATATATATTTAAGGTGTATCGAAAATTTAAACTGTTAAGAAAACAACTTTAATAGCAAAAAAAAGTTAGTATTTGATGAAAAAGGTCGTACGTTCAAGGAGGGCGCGATAGATTAAAATTTTCCTGTCTGTATAGAGCGATCAATTTTGCAAATTTACTGTACGCAAAAAATACGTTTAAAAAAGGTCACGCCATCTTCGCGTGTTAGACAAATTTTTAATTATTGATATTTTTAACTCAAATTTTTCACTTTTCTTCGTTTTTTTACAGTCTTCCGATCTACCGTGTGACATTTAGGATTTATCGTTGCTAAGCTGCATCATAACCTCAAATTAACGTTGTGTTTTATTCAATTTTTGCTTATTTTCGACACTAGTCCACAGAAAAATTGGTTAAAATCGATCATAAATAAAAAAGTCGCAAGAGCTGAAAATTGGCTATTTTTAGTATCCCTTATATTTATAACATTTTTCTTTAAATTTTACTTCATATCATTTTAGTCCTGCAATTCAGGTCGTCTGCTTATTATACCTTTTACACCTTTGAAAACAAATCGCTCCTTAGACCAAAATAATGATTAAAATTTTGCACTAACAAAAATATAAAAGTGGTGCAACCACCTATAATGTAGCAGAAGCTAAATATTATCGTCATAGAAATTTGTTTCAGAGACTAGCCAAGTATTCAAGCTAGTATGATTTTCATTGTTTAATTTAAGTAAAAACTTGAAAGAAGAAAAAAATATGCTTTTAAAATAAATTATGTTATAAATTGATATGAATTCAAATATATATTCTTGAAGGTAAGTTTCATAATATAAATAAAGAAATATAATGTTTATAAATATTATGCAAGCTAAAAATTTTAAAGTGAACGAGATAATAGTATATTTTTTAACTTATATCACATTAAATATTGAAAGATATTAAAAGCATTATTTTATTTTGAAAGTATTCGTAAAGGTTAATTTTTGTTATAGTTTTTCTAAATTTTTCACTTTTATTATTTTTAAAATGATGATATCAGAATTTTTGCATGATGATATCAAAATTTGAATATTTATGATAAATCCTAACAAAAAGTGTACCATTTCTTAGAAACGTGTAAAAAATATTGTAAAAAACTATTTCTTTCCTCAAAATTTGGAAAATTTACCATAACATGCATTGAAATAGATATTGTGACAGGCGGAATATCCCATATAACAGCTAGTCGGTACGAGTAAATGAGTTTTGCGTCGTTAGCTTAGTGGTAGTGCACGCGCCTTGAGTTCTCGGGGACGTCGGGTCAAATCCCCCTCGTCGATTTACTTTTTTTGCAATTTAGTTCCCGAAAACCCGTTACAATATATAAATTAAAAATAACAAAATTATATTATTAAAAAATTATAAAATAAAAGAAAAAAGCAGTGAATTTTGTCACCAGGGATCTAATATATTAATTTTATGCAAGTCAGAAAAATAGCTTGAAACAATTCTTAGAATTTTGCAAATAAAACATTTAAAATATTCGGCTTATACAGGTAATAAATAAATTATAAGTACTTTATATTCAATTACTTTTCAGCTCTCTAAAATAGATGTACTATAGTATAATCAAGTTTGATTAGTATTTACGAACGAATTTTTAAATTAGAAAATGACAAATATATTGAATTTTTCATAACAAAGTATATGTTGTCAGTTATTTGGAGAACCAAAGCGATTTGGAGATTTATTACCATCTTATGAGGACGTAATAAAGAATTACCTATATCACCGACTTGAGATTACAAAAGGAACAAATTGCAATATAGAACCTTCTTTTCTAAAGATTTCGAAAATAGTTATAAATGATTTACTAGATTTGTATAAAAAGGTAGCCATTCCAACAGTCACTTATCAACGCGTATTAAAAATGTTAACAACATATCATAAAAAGTATATAGCCATGAAATCAAATATGAGAGCAGCTAACAGTAGCGAACACATGAAAAAAAAAGTCCTTGAGTTTAAAGATCATGCTCATAATACACTTTTTGATATATCTGCTTGTAAATGTTTAACAATTGATAAGTGTTCATGTCCTTCAAATATGAAAGTACCTGTCGAAGTACAGCTATTTTTAGTTGACCAAAGAAGTGCAAGACACATGAGTATTGATAGTCTACAAATTAATCAAAATTCTCTAAACATAGAAGTGAGGAAAAGAAGCAGACCCCGATCTCCTATTAATACGATCTTATCTGACAAGAGTTATATTCAAGAAAGTGATAATGTGGATAGCTTTGATGATTCAGCCCGTAGTGTTTGTACGCAAACATCGCCGTTTCTGAAACTATCTAGAACAATTCAAAATAGAATAAATCTTACGAACACTGTATTAACAAGACAAAGATATAATGTTTCAGCAAGAGCCACGGCAGCGATAGCTACATTAGTACTTATGGATTACAAAATAGTTGAAAAAAATGATATATCACAAGCAATTGATAAATCTAAGATAATGCGAGAAACAAAAAGAGTTGAAAAGACTGTTTTAACACAATATAAAGTGGCAGATGCAATCTCGGTTATAGACGTTTACTTCGATGGTCGACGAGATGAAACGCTTGATCAAGAAAAAAAAGACAACAAATTTTATCGAAAAATTGTGACGGAAGATCACTACTCATTAGTACTGGAACCTGATTCCCAATTCCTTGGTTACATCACTCTTTCTTCTGGAAACGCTATTACTATTTGCAATACTTTATATGATTATTTGTTCAAACATTCTCCTAGTATACTTGCTGACTTTACTGTTATTGGGTGCGATGGTACACCAATTAACACTGGTTGTTAATGGTGGTGCAATACGTTGTCTCGAAGAAAAGCTAAACCGTCTATTGCAGTGGGTCATCTGCTTACATCATTTTAATGAGTTATCATTTAGACATCTTTTTGAAAAAATCGATGGTTTGGCAACAGGTCCACAAATGTTTACTGGTATAATAGGTAAGAAGCTAAAAGAATGTGAAAATCTACCAATCGTCTCATTTCAAAAAATGTTTATAAATATTAATTTGCCAATAAGTGATTACAAAATATTAAATAAAGACCAACAGTATCTCTATCTTTGCTACAACGCTATAAAGTCAAGAGTCGGTTCACAGGATCTTGCAACTCGAAATCCTGGGCCCCTTAATTTATCTTGGTGGTTAACTACTGCAAATCGAGTGTTAAGACTGTACATGGCAACTGATTCACCAACTTCTAAATTAATTGACATAGTTACCTACGTAATGAAAGTCTACATACCATTTTGGTTTCAGGTTAAAACTCAATCATCTATTAAAGATGGAGCCCAAAATTTCTATATTTTTATACAAAATACAAGATATTTGCCACAAAAATAGCTTAATATAATTGAACCAGTAATTGAGCGAAATGCTTATTTCGCTCACCCGGAAAATATACTTCTTAGTATGTTATTTGATGATGATTATATCGTTCGTGTAAGATCAGTTCAGATAATCCTTGATGCAAGAAAACGACAAACAAATAATACTGTACGCCGTTTTCGACCTCCTTCTATTCAATTTAGTGCATCAATTTACGTCGATATGACTGGAACAGCGAAATTATTACTTCTCCGCCAGCATTATCACACATATCATCAAGTAATTTGAAGGAATCAAACAATTTATCAATGATGGACTTCTCAAGACTTCCAAACCACTCTGAAGCCATTGAAAGAATGGTAAAAGTTGTAACAGAAGCATCTTCAAAAGTTTGCGGAGAGGAAAATAGAAATGGTTTCATTTTATCAACATTGCATTCAAGAAAAAAACTGCCGGTTTGCAATACAAAAAAAGACTTTCAAAGTGTATTTCTGTAATCCAAAGAATAAATTATTTAATGAATTAATAAAAACACTTACTTAAAAAAACTACACATTTTTACAGATGAAGAGCATTTTCTTATTTAGATTCCCTTTAAAATAGTTTCTGACAAAGATTAGAAAATAAGTAGCTAGTTTTAAAATCAAATGAAAATAAGTTAGGTGCGCATATTTAGAAACTTTAAATGAATAAGGTTAGTAAAAATTGTGTTTGTACAATTTAAGCTGTATCCCAATCAGAAGAAGATACAGTGCACCAAAGCAGTAGACGAATACATTTATCGAGTGGAGATCCGAAAGCATTAATTGTGTTTTATTTAAATTTAAATCATGGACATTTAGAAAGTGAGAGGGTCAGAGCGCCGTAAGCGCCCAAAACGGACACGACTGCTGAACACATAATCCGAGTCAGAAAAAGACATCACCCCCTTGTTACATGATGTGTTTATTTCAACTAGCGGATGAATAAACTTTTCTGCACACGGTAAACAAATTAAAAATTTAAGACTTTACAGTCTTAATTTTCAAGATTTTCAAAATTTTGAACATTGTTTATTATTTTTTAACAAATTTTAACTTTTGTAAAAACAATTATTAACAATATTTAATATAATTTGCAAAATATGAAAACGACCACAATCAGCGTCTTATCTACCACCATTCTTCGTACAGAATGTGAACCTTTTACGTTGGTTTTATAGAAAATAGCCAGACAGAAATGAGATCTTGATTTTAGAAAACAGCAAAAAACGCGATTTTTGCCAAAATAGCCAATTTTCAGCTCTTGCGACTTTTTTATTTATGATCGATTTTAACCAATTTTTCTGTGGACTGGTATATTTTTTTAATCAAACCCTTCTACTCGTGTTGTTAAAAAATGTTGACAATTAAAATTTTTGTACTAGTGTCGAAAATAAGCAAAAATTGAATAAAACACAACGTTAATTTGAGGTTATGATGCAGCTTAGCAACGATAAATCCTAAATGTCAGACGGTAGATCGAAAGCCGGTAAAAAAACGAAGAAAAGTGAAAAATTTGAGTTAAAAATATCAATAATTAAAAATTTGGCTAACACGCGAAGATGGCGTGACCTTTATTAAACGTATTTTTTGCGTACAGTAAATTTGCAAAATTGATCGCTCTATACAGACAGGAAAATTTTAATCTATCGCGCCCTCCTTGAACGTACGACCTTTTGCAATGCTTCTCCTTTCAAACATGATTTTAAATATTGTAATTTTTGAATGTTACATAAATTAATTCTATTGCGAATCACTATTGCAAATGAGTCGTGAAAGGCTAACCATTGATAATATGAGCCATCAAAATTAGGTAGATCATACTTTGATAATCTTATTGACTCGGACTTAGAGCTACCTCGTGTTATTTCAGATCTACTGGGATTTTTGTTTTTGTTTTTGTATCAACTTCTTTCCATAATCGTCGAACTTTGCTTATTGATGAAAAATAAATCTCTTCAAACTCATGTCTACGTTCTGATTCTTTATCTTTTTCAAGCTTGGTGCTTGTTTGTAATTCATCAAATAATCCCCACGTTTCGTTAGCCTTCTCTAGCCGAAGTTCGAGTTCTTCTATATCCGACGATTAATCGAATTTATAACTTTGTATCCACTTATAAAATTGATTTATGTGCTTTTTTGTTATGTCGCGTTTTTTAATTAATGATTCTACCTATTCTGCCATGATTTTCGCGTAAATTGAATTCGTTTACTAAAATTTGGACTCGAGAAAGGAACGAGAATCTACTTTATGTGCTTACTTGCATGTTTTCCTTGGTGATATGGCGATACGCTGCTTGATGATCGAAATGAGTTTTTATGGCGAGATCCACTGAAGGTTTGAAGTGTAGTCCTAAAGTCTAAGCTCCTAATTGGAGCGGTATTACGTGTACTTGAATGCTACTCAATTGATATAAAAAACTGCCTGTATGTCTCCTCCGCTGTTCCGTGGACTTGTGTCTGCACGGCTGCGTAGTGGATGGAGTTTGTCAAAGTGACGATTGATTGTTGAACGTCACACGATTCTCTGCACTGAATTGAACTGTATTATTTTGATTATTATTAGTTTGCACTTCCGTAAAATCCGGCTCGAAGAACCACAGGCACTTGTCAAAAAAAGTACAGTGTGTAACAAGGGGGGAGGGCAATTTCTACCTCGGGTGAGATTTGATCACCCTCGACTCCAACTCGTGCTCAAATCTCACCCTCGTTAGAAATAGCCCGTTTCCCCCCTAGTTGCACAATATACTATTTCCATTCAAAGGATGTTAATTATATTACATGATCGTTAATATAGTTAACATTAATATAGTTTATTATTTAAAAGATGGATTTTACAGTTTGGATGGCCTCAACTGACCAAATGGAAAAGCTGTGGAGTTTATGGTTTTTACTGTTAGGTTAAGTTTATTCGAAAAATTCGAGTAAAAATGTAGTTGTATACTGTTTCACATTTGAACTTTTTGTGCTACAAACTTGTTGTTACTTTGTCGACTTTATAGGTTTCAGTGGAGGGGCGCGGTTCGCTTTGGCGATCTGTGAGACGAATCTGAAATTGTTACCCTTAAGTCGATATTGTTACATAAGTAAACGTACTGTAAAAGAGGTTCAAATCAGATGCGAATTACAAAGAGGTCACTCTTAAAGATATTAAAATTGAGAAATATAGACAGTGTGACCCTGAAGGACCGGAGAACCGGAGAATCAGAGAACCAGAGAAAAAGTGTTCATGCTTAAAATAATATATATAATATTGTGATGTTGCGCTTTTTATAACCGATTCCGGTGACGCAAACCATCAATTTACATTTGTTTCTGGCTCGAACTTCGTACCGCGGACTCTTACATCTACAGAAGGGGACAACGTGTAGGTATGGAAACAGGTACGCCTTGCGTGGCAGAGGTGTAGAAATAAAGCTTATTACACACTGTTGATTTTGGATAACAACGTTCGTATATTCTTCAACCCCCAGTACGGAACATACTTGGTCTGAATACAAGTTTACCCGTAATGACGTATCTAGGAATCAAACGCGTGATGTTACTTGATGCTAAACGATTTCATAAAACAAACAATTGTCATAATCGATACTGCAGTGATTCAATAACCAAGGAATCCGATTATAATATAGTAGTAGCAACCGTTTCGTCGTGACTTTGCAACTCGTGCTCGAATCGTCCAACTATGGCGTCGGCGTCGCGTTCAAGGGACGCGGCGTTTGTCAAGATGGCGTCTGACCGTTAGATTTGTCTTCTGGCCGCACTGGTGATGCCGTTTTCGCTGTAGTTTCACTGTTGTGGGACTACGAGCTGAAACGCGAAAATCTTCGAGAACGTCGCGACAATAATCCGATATAGAGTGCTTCCACCGCGATGGAAACCACGGTTATCCGTATCACGTGAACGCGATTAACGTTCGTTGGAAAATGAACGCGGCGTTCACTCGACCAGCGACGACGCCGTAACAACGATTTTTAGGTACTCGGGGTGCCGAATGTATTGAATCAAGGGCGTCTCGACCTAACGTACTTTTGATATGCTGGATCGTTTGATCGACAGCGGCTCGAGATTGTCTCTTGGAGAAGCTGGAACGCTTGGCGATCGACAGCGACGCTACGCACTTCCCAAATACCGTTGCTGGATCGTGATCGATTCACAGCGGCTCGAAAACTCCTTCAGTTGTAACTACTGGATCGCTTAGCGATCAACAGCGGCGCTACGCACTTAGTTCGCGGTATCTGGATCGCTTGGCGATCGACAGACGGCTCATACGATCTCCCGATTAATCGGCTGGATTGCTTGGCAACCTACAGCGGCTCGATGTAATTAGCAAAATGGCGGGATCTATTAGATCAACCGCGTCTCCACGCGCCCGAACAATTATCCGCCCGCTTACGACTCACACTGTTATTCGCATTACCTAAAACCAACCCCGAACACTTAACATTGGCCTCGGGCCGAGTTTGTAATAACTTACAATATATTCTGCTTCACACTCGAACTTCAACACCTTCGGCGGCTTCAACACTCTCTCGCTATCACTCTATATTCGTTATCAGAAGGCGGGGTAGCGATAGCGTCCTTTCAGGCGAACGATGGAGACGATTCTGATGAAGAAGGAAGTCTCCTTCTTTCCACTATCCTGCGCGTTCCCGGAAAAACCCTAATCCGCGCCCTCTATATTAATTAATCGCGACATGACACCGCCGGCGTCAATTACGCGGACGCTCCCCTCCATTCGTACCTAGTGAGCGAGAGAGAGACAGCGCAAACACGTAATATACATCAGCGGCGTCATCTCGCGCTAATGTCACGTTTGAGCCACCGCGCAGTCGCGGTGCGCGGGACTCTTACCAGTGCACTGGGTCGTACCAGTGCGGCGATATGGCCCAGCTAGTGGTGCGCGCTAGTGGTGTTGGCGCGCGCTTCCCCCCCACTAGTCGCGCCGGCATCGCAGCGTCCGACAGATTCGCGCGCGAACCCCTCTCCGTGCGCGCTCTTCCGCGGCGCGTTCTCTCTCTCTTTCTCTATCTCGCGCTCCCTCCCCCGCTCGGCTCGTCGTGCTACCGCGGCGTGCCCGTATCTGCGCGGCGACGATGCGCACTCGTCATTCCGGTCAGTGTAGCGTGCCGCGCTCGTCCCGAACTCGCTCCTCCTATCGCGACGCGACTCCTGGTGTGTGAAGAAGTAGGTGTGCGACGACTGTGTCGGTACAGCGGCCCTCGACAACACCTGGCAAGCCGCGGCGGCGCTATTGTACCGGCCTAGTCGCCTGCCAACCCTGCAGGGGAGCCACCGTTGCTCCGCGTGGTTGGCAGATGAGGTTATATACCTCGGCGCTACAACAACACGCGTGTTTGTTTCTCTGCTGCATTTTAAGTTGCAGCAGACAACAATATTAGCCACGTATATTCTGGTGCATCGTATACGCGTGCAGCCGACCAGGCTACACGTCGCAATATATAATATATAATATAATATAATATAATCGTAACATTAATTAATTTTCTGACCTATAGTCATGTTCATTAAATAGTTGAAGAATTCGAAAATTTAGGTCAGAAAAGTAATTAATGTTACAATTAACTATTATTTTAATAACAATAACTCAAGAGAATCAATTTTTACTAGTAACTTAAAAAAAAAAATTATATTATTAAGCCCATTACTATTCAATGTGGCGATAGCAGATTTGAAGGAAGAAATAAGTAAAATCCAAGAAGGCGGAGTGATAATAGGAAGAAAGAAGATTTGGTCAATCTCATACGCAGATAATGTAGTACTACTCGCAGCGAACGCGAGCGGGCTAAAACGAATGCTGGAAAGGTTCAAGAAAATCAAAGAAAAGAAAGGGTTAGAACTGAACACAGAGAAATCGAAGGTAATGATTTTCAGAAGTGGTGATGGAGAGTAGGTTGGTGAGCGGGAGCAAAAGAAAACAGATGAAGAAAGCTACAATGCAGATGTGGAACGAGGAGAATAAGCTGGATGGGAGATGGGAGGTGGAGGAGACTAAGAATGAAGAGACAAACAAATTAATTTTCACTATCAAGGAGGAAATGGGTAGAATTTGGAGAAAGAGAGAAATTATCAACGAAGGAGAAGAAATAAGGTCAGAACAGTGGATGAACGTGGGAGAAAGAAGAGCGAAGAAAGAAGCACTGTTAAAGAGGGAGAGAAGAATGGAAAAGGCAAAGAGAAGATTAGATTAGATGGTATTTTCATTCAAGTACATTATGTTGTACAATATAATAGTAAAAAGAATAAACGGATAAAAGTATAATAGAGAAGAGGAGAGAAAGGGAGGAGATGAGGAGAAAGACAATGAGGAGGAGGAGAGGGCAGCAAGGAGGAAAAAGGAGGATTAAAGAGAGAAAGGAGGTGTAACCGATAGAAAAAGAAGAGAAAAAGCAAGAAAAGTGATAAAATACAAACTAAAAACTTAGATAATGTAAATAGAAGCAGACTCAATATACATGACTTAAAAAACACGTGTGCCTCTGGCACAATCATTTTTTCACAATATATACTAGACAATAAAAAATGTAACCTACTAGTAATAACAACTAATATATGCGCAATATTCATAAAATTATTATTTATATGCACTGACTTCTTTTATGTATTTTTTTTTTTTAAGTAAAAGGCTTGATAAGGCTCTAAACCGGAGACGAAACGTTGCCGAAAGGATAGAGAGGAGTATTATTTTGATTTTCCCCTTAAGTTGACTCTCACGTTTAAATTTTCTACTTAATTGCCAAAGCATGGAGTGTCTCGTGTCCATAGAAACTTTGGCGGAGACGCTTTATGGAAAAACTGCTTGGAGGCGCACCGTTTAGAAGCTGGAAAGTCTTTAAAGGTCGGCCAAGAAAGATTCCCGTCTTCGAGAAAATTCTGCGATCCATCTGACACATAATTCGGTTAGGCAACAGTTTCCGAATATTGTTCGGATACAACAGCTTCCCCTTCTCCGACGTTTGCGTATCGAGCTCACTGCAGGAACGAGCGCGAATAAAATTTTTTCGTTGGCAAACAGTCATGCCTGCAACAGCCCGAAAACGCTAACATCGGTCGAAAGCCCGGCGCTTTAAGCTAAATCACCGCCGGACGGAGCCACTGAGGAGCAAGATCGTGGTTGTGGATTTTGTCAAGGCCGCACCTTCCGCCGTTCTACTGCCCAAAATTGCTGACCAGCCTATTTTTTGTGTACGCAAGCCCAAGTCTCTGCTGTCGAAACCTAAAAAAGTCCAAGAGACAATTTCGGACGTCGACACGAGTTGCATAGTCCTGTGCGTCTCCTCCAACGAAGTCGAGCCCGACAACCCGAAATCGATAGAAGTGACGCGCACGCGCACTCGCCCGCCCATCATCGTACTTCCCACTCGCTCGCTTTTAGTTGAGACGCCAAGGATGGCCCGGGTTAAAACGCCTTAACCAAACAACACGCCGCAAAGGGACCCGTGGATATTACTAAAGCGAAGAGGCGGGTATTCCTAGTTTCTTCAAGCACAAACTTTAATATTATCCAAGCACACGAACTTCTTAAGGCCACTTCAAAGAAGCCGCAAAAAAAAGCGCTAAGTTCCCCCATGAGCGATAAATTCACCCTCGAATTTCAAAAAATCGGCCCTTTTCAGGGCCACTCACGCCAATAACGTGGAATATTTCGTTGTTCTCTTCCGACTAGTCCCCTAACCCGTATCAATCACACAGGATGTCTTCAATCAGAATAGAGAACAACGCGACGTATCTTTGAACGCTTCATACATTGTGATTTTTTTTTAATTTGCGCGACGGATCATAGAAACAACATCCATCGCGTCAACTGTGTCCAGAGGATCCACGATTCTTGCAGGAAGCCTACTCGCCGGACGCCATCTCGAGTTACATTTAAAACAGAATATCTCGGACAAAGAAGTCGACGGGTACAGTTACGTTCTGACGATGATCGACGTTATCAGTAAATTTAGTTGGCTGGAGCTGATCAAGGAAAATCTTCAAAAATCGTTGCCAAGGCTTTCTCACGCGTGTTTCCGTAAACACTCGGCGACAAAGATGACACCAGCATATGCGACTGTGTACAACATTGCTAAAGCACAGGAGAATTTACAGCGTCGTTACAATAAGAATGGGCATAAGCTGATAAGACCCAAGTTCAAAGGCGGTGAGCTAGTTCGCATCAGTTGGGCAAGATCTGTCTTTGACAAGACTGAAAAAAGGTTAGGTTATCCTCAGCCCCGCCGCTGGTTCAACAGTTACACTAACGTTTCGCATATCTCTTACTTTAACTTTAGGACAGTATACGTCCTAAATCCTGAATTCTCAATTCCCCCACCATCTTTTTTAGAAGGAACGTGCGCAGTAAGCAAAAGATCGTAGTGAGCGGCGCGATATTTTCCTAAGAACGGGTAGTATACGTCCTAAACCAAAGGACACGCACCATTTCGTCAATAGACTTGTATGTGCCCGCGTAAGGTCACCTCTTATGCCAACGTTTTTTCAGTGAAAGATTACGAAAGAGATTGGACACTGGAATTATTTAAAATCACTCGGATTTCTCTGACACGTCAGTCACCTGTCTATCATTTGCGAAAACCTGTCAGGTGAAGATATAGACGGTTTTTTCTACACTAAGGAATTGAGTACAATTCGAAAGTATCTGGACGCTGCATCGTTTTGTGACGAGACACGAGTCTCGCACATACACATGAAGACGGCCGTAATAAACATAACATGCGCAGCGAGCGAATACACACGACGCGAAATGGGCGCGCGCGCGCAACATTCACAAGGCGAGTCCGCACGAAGCGAAGCGAGCGCGCGCGCGCAACAACCGCAAGGCGAGTCCGCACGAGCGCGGAGCGCGACAGCCGACGAACAGCTTAGCAACGACGCGCCAGGTGGCGCGAGCGGCGTACGCGCTCGTACGTATCCGCACCGCGCGCCTTTATAAGGCGGACAGCGCGACACGGTACGGAGTTCTCCTCGAGCTCTACTCCGGGTAGTATCGTGTGCACACGTTACTATAAGGAACAGCGAGAGATAGACCTACACCGACGAAATCGTCTCGTGAGCACACGTGACGATTTGGTGGGACACTCCGAAACCTGACACTCCGAATTACCGACGTGAGCACACGTGGTAACCCGGAGCACCAGAGCGACATCGAGCCTTGTCTACGTGAGCACACGTGACGATACCTCGCTTTATCATTGTGCGCACACAGGATAAAGGGAGGAACGAGGCGAGCGACGAAGATTTGTGAAGCCGTGCGCACACGACTTCATAAATCCGAGGGATAACCTCAAAATCCCGTTACACTATCCTGGCCGCTAATGTGCGCACACAGGGCGGTCGAGATTGTTGTTACGCAAGTCACCCGGATCGGTGTAGCCGTGCGCACACGACTCCACCGTACCGAATGAAATCCTAACCTTCAAACCCATCACCGATCCGCCATACTGTCACCGTACCGAAACACCGTAGCCGTAACCACCGATTCATTGTTATAGCGAAGTCGCGTAAATATTTTCGTAGATTGTTAACAGCGCCAGTTTAACCAATTCCATTTGTAAAGGCGAAATATTCTTAACCAAACGCATAATTGATTTTTGTTTCAGACGGGATTTAACAACTGATTTCCTATTACTATTATCTACTTAAAGAAATATATTTCGTTAACATTAAAAACATAAGAACAGACTCTTTTATTGCCCCTTTCCCCAATCCAGATCCTGGAACCGACTGACTGTCCAGCATCCTGGGGAAAGTTGAACCGTTACAGTTTGAAATAGATAATATTTTTGCGTAGCAGAGGTAAGGGTCATTCAAAGGAATATTTCGTCAGCTGAAAAGGTTATCCAGAAAAGTTTAATTCCTGGAAAAGCTGGTGAGAAACTAGACAAGTTAATGAAGGGATCAGGATATAAAATGTCACGCTACGGAAATCCCGCTCGGTTACAATTGCTCGCTGGTCCTGTCACAGTGCAGAAGAGAAAAAGAGGTGTCGATGGAAGAAAAAAACGCAAGTCGAGGAGTAGTGGTGGTGTAAAAAAGAGAAGTGCAACAAGAAGGACAAAAAGAGAAGAAGAGGAGAAAACTCGAAATAAAAAGCCTTGTTCTAGAAGGATAAAAAGAAGCAAAATGATGAGAGAAATTTTTCACAGTTAAAATGGGGTTCTTACACACTCATTCGTGCAAATGTTTAAAGTTGGAGCAGCTATTGTTTGACATTCCACCGACCCCAATAATAATTGACTAACTTTACCGTCTTATCAAACTGGAGAAAAAGATAATGATTTGAGCAAATCATATACAAGATAGTTCATATAATGAATTAATATAAAAGAGTTCATATAATAACCGTAATTCATTAGTCGATCCTTACGATATTTCCGATGAGGATATCGACAACAAACTAAAATTCTGTATAACGAAAAATCCAGAAACGATCAATGAACTTAGAAATTTATTGCAAAAATATCGAAAAGTATTCTATAAGAAACCAGGCAGATTAGCATCATACGAATACAAAATCATAAAAAATCCAAACCATTTTTCATCCCTCCATATACTGTAGAAGCTAATATGAAAAGTAAACTCAGAGACGAAATTTGGAGAATGTTGGATTGGAAAATCATACGTAGGTCAAGTAGTAATTTTATAAGTCTGATTGTACCGGTATTTAAATAATACGGGTCAATTAGTTTTTGCTTAGATGCACGTAAGGTTAACGAGATTTTTGAGGATGATCTCGAATCACCCCAAAATATCGAGGAACTCTTACAACAATGTTTCGGAGCGGAAGTGGAAAGTAAAAAATACACTGCATTTATATTCAAAGGAAGATTGTATGAATTCGAAGAAATTCCTTTCGATATACAGATAAGCAGCGCGGCTTTATTGCGCGGTTTATTTCACGTAACTAAAAATCTTGGTGGTTTCATATTAAATTTTGTAGACGATTTCTTATACATCCCAAAAAGTGAAAAAGATCATCTGGGGCATTTAGAGAAGTTATTTCAAAGTTTGATAAAATGGAATTTCACTTTACGTTTCAAAAAATCTGAATTTTTCAAAAAAGAAACTAGATTTTTAGGATTTATTCTCTTGACAAAGGGTATACAACTTCAAGAGAATAAAATTGAAGCTATAAAAAACTATCCAACTCCTTAGAATCTAAAACAGTTACAAGCCTTTTTAGGCACAATAAATTTTTACGCAAAATTTGCAAAAAACCATGGGCAATAAGTTACTTCCGTTACTGGAACTTCTGAGAAAAGAAAAACAAAAATCCTGGGAGTGGGGGGACAGTCACCAAAAAGCTTTCGAGCGAGTCAAAGAGCTCTTTGGAAAAGACGTCTGCCTTGCATATCCCGACCCTTCTAAGCCTTATATCCTCCGTTGTGATGCGTATATCAGTCGAACACTCAAAGCAGCAAAAAGAATATACTTCACTACGGAGAAAGAACTCCTCGCGGTTGTATGAAGTTTGCAAAAATTAAGCACCTACCTACGAGCCGCAAAAGTTTATATAAAAACGGATCACAAAGCTTTAATATTTTTATTTAAATGCAAATTTGTTGGTAACCGATTCCGTCGGCGGATTTTGGGTACTCAAGATTATAATCTAGTAATTATAAAACGTTGTAGCAGATATGTTAAGTCCACATCCTAATTTTAATTCAGAAGAACAACGGAAACCGGAAGAGATTATTATTGCAATTTTTAAAAGACGAAAATGCACGAAAGATTTAATCTTTAAATTTAAACATTTGTCAAAGTTACAATACGATGACGAATATTTAAATCAATTATTTACATAAAATTCAGATAAAAATAATCAGAGCAATAATGCTACTTATTTAATTGAAAATGATATAATTTACAAAAAGAATCAATCGAATCAATACAAAATTATGGTTCCAAAAGAAATGATTAAAATACTTATTCTTGAAACACACGAAACTTATGGCCATGTAGGCGCGAAAAAAGTCATTTGTATGTTGCAAGAAGATTTCTATATTAAAGATTTAAGACATAAAGCTCAAAAGCTTATTTCATTTTGTAACTCATGTCAGAGAAATAAAATTTCCACACGACCATGTACAGCGCCAATGGAGTCGATAATTCCGGAAGCGCCACATGATTTGCTATCCATAGCGCTGCACGACTTGCTATCAATTGATTTCTATGGTCCGTTACCGACCGGGCGCGGCGGTGTGAAATATATACTTGTAACTATAGACGCGTTTTCAAAATTCGTTGTTCTATATCTAATTCGTAGACAAACCTGTACTACATCGATAAAGAAAATTTTTAATGATTATGTTTTGTTACATGAAAAACCGAAGCGTATTTCATGTGATCACGGCTCACAGTTCACTGCAAATGCGTGGATCGAGAAATTACGAGAAGAAAATATTGATTTAGTTTTTTCATCTATCCGACATCCACAAAGTAACATCATTGAGCGGGTTAATAAGGAGCTCGGTAGATTTTTTCGTACATTTATTAGTGAGAAACACACTGGTTGGGTCGGATATATGAATATCATCTAAAGTATTATAAATGAAACGTATCACGACACGAGTTTTACTCCGATCGAATTACACATAGATGTAAAATCTAAACGTGCGTGGAAAAATATGATAAAAATGTATCTTGCACGTGAACGTATAATTTCAAAAGCGCAAAAACGTGCAGAAAAATATAATAAACAAAAGAAAACATTTTTTGTCGAATTTAAAGAGGGAGACGAAGTTCTATTAAAATCGAATAATATTTTGGATTTAGACAATTGAAAAATTGCAAAATTCTTCTCAATTTACGAAGGTCCATACAAAATATTAAAAAAAAAATTGGTAATACAACTTATTTATTATTTGATCGCGATAAACAAAAATAAAAAGGAAGATTTCATATAAATGATCTAAAAGAGTACACTTGTAACACTTATCAAAAATTGTAAAGAAAAAATGATCACACTCATAAATGGGGACCGTGCCGTGCAGTACGACTTTAAACCTCCGCCGCCTCCTTGCACAGGTGAAACACCTGCAACGCTCGCAATATGTCTATCACCGGCTCATGTACCTACATTCTCGCAGCAGAGCCTCACGCCTCCTCCCACGGCACCATCTACATCAGCTCCACCAAAGCCCCGCATCATCAACATCCAAGCAGTCAAGATTGACTTGACTGAATACCGGCGACGACGCTCTAAACGAAGGAGCCCGAGGTCTGCGGAAAAGAAGGCTCACCGGGTTGAAGCGAAGCTGCGTGTTTTATTCGACACGCCAGCTATCGCTATCACCACCACCGAGAAAACAACCCTGGTAAGCGGGAAGAGCGAAGTCCTGGATGCCCTTCAACGCAAACCAACACAGAAGCTCAATCTATACGCCATCTACGGGTACGGCAACAGCGTTTGGCAGCGGCAGGTCAGGCTTGATTTTGAGGACACCTGGAAGACAGTGGGTGAGGAGGAGGCGAGGCAGAAGAGAAGAGTAAGTGCCAAGGTCACTGCGAGAGGTATATACAGCTCTAAGTGCATGCATTTTAAGCAGTCCATTTTATTTCTTTTTTAAAACTTATGAATACATTTTTTAATCATTTTTTCTCTAGGAGTATAGTGAAAGTTTTTAATTTTCGAAAAATTTTCACTAGGGGACTATGTAACACCCCGTACAAGCTCTGCAAGAAATTATAAAAAAAAATAAAATTTATTGAATAACATTTTTAGATTATACGCGAGTATCTCGCATTCCCCCACTCTCTATATGAAAGCTCCGCGCCACAGCTGACAGCTGAGCTCACAGCAGCAGCAGAACACCAGCAGCGCCACGAGTCAGCCAGCGCCAGCAGCAGCAAGAGAAGGAGTAGCGAGCGAGCGACGGCGCGGCGCGCGCATTAGAATATAGGTGTATGAATAATAAATGTATATAAGTGTGAATGAAAGTATGCATAAATATAAGTATGAATAGTGTTGAATCGGTTGTTTTTGGAGAATATTGAGAAGTCGAGTGATTATTAAAAGTCGTTAATCGAATTTAGGAGTCGCGTTTTGAAGCACAGAAAGATTCTCGTACTATGGAAGGTAAATCGCGTCCTCGCAACTAATTGTGCCGTAATTATGAAGTAACATCGACCGCCGTTTGGCGATAACACGAAAGCCTAAAGCAATCATCAACCGTGACAAATCTTTGACCGTGAGAAAACATTGTAACCATATCTAATACACCCTGGGGTTAAAGAATATATTATAACATTTTTTTACAGCATAAACAATATTGAGTGACGATTATTTCAACCATTAGCCACGCCAGGCATACCTGTTCCTAGACCTACACGTTGTCCCCTTCTGTAGATGTAAGAGTCCGGAGATCGAAGTAAAAACTAGTGTAAACTGATTGTTTGCGTCACCGGAATCGGTTATAAAAAGCGCAACATCACAAACTTTTCAATTTTTATCTTGAAGTATACGTGTAAACTTTACAAAGTTATAAATCTAACATATTTTTAGGTAAAAGTAGCATAGAATTTCAAGGCTTACTACAGCACAAATAGCTCAGGCTAATCACAAGATAATGGATTATGAAGTTGAGGACCGGAGTTCAATTTTCGGTTAGGACAAAGTTTTTTTTTATTTTTTTGTGTTTAATTTATTTGAATTAGCAACAAATCTATTTTTTATAATTGTTGAATGAAAATAAAATAATTTAATTTATTTTAATTAAAACAAATACTTTAATTGTATAAGTGATTTCTGACGTGATTTTGAAGGTGATTCATCACGTGAGAAATCACGCCAAATAGTCACGTGATAAATCACGTTATTATCACGTGAGAATTCAAGTGATCTATCGTGTGATAAATCTCGTGATTTTTCTCGCCAGGGCGCTCTCTCCACGGCCTATATAAGGACTTGTACGGGCTATCCGAGCTCACCAGCTCCAGCGCAACTAAAGTGCCTAGTCTCTTCTCAAGGGCAACTTACGCCTTGAGAAGATATAGAACTTAGAAATATTTCGGTATCTCAAAAGATTTATAAATTTAGCGTGTCGAACCTGATAATGCAACTAACGCGTATCAGGTAGAGAAACTTAGAATAATTTCGAATCTTTTGTACACTTAGAAAATCGTGATTTAAACAACTGTTGCCAAGAATATTTGTTTATTATTGTAATATCTTTCCATTACCGGGTATCCCGGACCTCTCTCATTATAACAATATATTATAAGATAGAATCAAATTTCTATTTATGATCTGTCGTCATAATAACGACGCAGATCAGTAAATGATTACTGCTCTTCTCTAACAACCCTGTTAAAAAAAGTCTATAGGAATCGATTTAATTATTAATTGAATTCTAAGCTATATCTGAATTCCACTTTTCGTATTAAAACATGATTAAAATCAATAAGATCAATAGGAGTCTATACAATTCAATATGGAAAATTACAATAAAAATCAATAGCTAATACCAACTGATTGATTTCTATTAACTCCAATAGTCATTTGTTTGTAGAATTTTATTCACTCCTATCGATTTTAATTGATTTCTAATACAAAAAGTAGGATTCAGATTTCGCATAGAATTTTTGATTATTTAATCGATACCTATTGACTATTTTTAGCAGTAAACTAAAATCATATACACGCACAAGTCCGAGAAGAGTCGTGACTGTTTCAATATTTTTATTTCCCCTAATAGATAAGACAGGTAACTGTGAACAGACAGTCCACTTGTAGACGACATGGTAAGATCCCACTTTATAGACACCAGAAAATGTTATGAGTGAAGAGTGCAACGAAAAGTGACGCACCCCGGGTTTGAACTGAGATCCTCTGGCTTGCAAGGCAGACGTTCTGTCACGCCACGGCCGCCACCGCATTGCACTCTTCTTCTCGCTCTCTTGTAGTAATTAGACACCCGTGACGTGTATCCACACGTGACAATATATATGTGTGTCATAATATATATCAAAAATATAAAAAAAAATACATTAATTACGTTTATTTCTTTTTTTAATTGTTTTCACATCTGCCAATCTACCTGGACCAAATCTTGAAAATGTTTTTTGGTAGAAATGTATACTTTTATCATATGTACCTGTCTATACCATTAAATAGTTTTTTGTTTATAAAATACATCAATTCAGTTTTGTGGAATAAATGCAAAAAAATCCGGATGGACCCTGGTAGAAACGTTAACGGTTAATAAGCTAAGTTTTGGGCCACTTAGCTAAGTTGTGGTTAACAATTTAAATAAATAAGAGTTTAAACATTATAAATGCATAGATATACACATTAACTCAAGATAAAACAGAACATTTGTATTGTAACATTTGTAACAATTTTATATAGTTATTTACATTTATTTTTTTATAGAGATAAAATTGGTATGCTCTTATTTTTATTGTTATTTTCCTCAGGACTGTACCGTATTGTTGTGATTATATTTATTGTATTATATTTTATTAATAAAGACTTGAAGAGGTTGGAAACCAAACCAACGAAACGTCGTCGACATCTAATTGATGAGTTTTGATTTCTACAAGGGATCAAAAATACTATTACTCGCCATCACCTTATCTCCCCAGTAGAAATAAATGCTGTGCCAATTTGTGCTAAAACTGTGCACAGCTGAGCCAAATGATGCCAAAACCATGCTATACTGGGCCAAAACTGTGCCAAACCATATAAATTTCAAACATTTGGTATGGCTTTAGTACAGTTTAGCACAGTTAGGTACAGTTAAGCACACTTTTGGAACAGTTTTAGTCATTTTTCATTTCCACCAGGGCTTTCAAAAAGGTTTTTTATGAGAGTTTGACAAACTCTACAATGTTAATTTAACTACTTTCTATATTTTAATTCAAAGCAAAAAATAAATCTTAGTTTTAAATGAAACTGCCATCAGTGCCATCCAGCATGGACATAACCTATAGTATTCTCGCTTCCAGCATACCTACAGTTCATATTTTGAGTTGAAACTTTCTTACCTTGAAAGAATGTGAAATTCCACATGATTTCTCGCTCATCAAAACACTTGTGTAAATCAAATTATTTCTACGTTGATTTACGTGGATGCAATTTTTACGTCGATCGAAGCTTTACGTCGGCCAACTTCTCTTTTAAGAGAATTTACGTGGATATAATATTTACGTAGATTTACGTGTATTTAAGCTTTAGATTTTTGGTGCAAATAGACACAACGTTAATTTAACCCACCTATGCCATTAATTTAATAAACTTGTGCAATTAGATGCCCATAATAGAAGGATATCAAAAAATTCTTGTGAATAGAAAAGATGTTGGTTGCGAATTGCTAAAAAAAAGTTTAATAATCTTACAATCACCCCTAACCTTAGATCAACCTCCTATACTTACTTTATAATAGGAAATGGTCAGAATTCGCACATAGAGATATAGAACTTCTGGATATTTTGTTGATGGTTTCAAGGGGTTATAAATAACGACAGTAAATGATCAACGGTGAATAAACGACACCAAATCCGATACATTTTTATTTATAACAACTTTATTTCTGCAATAGGACTATGTATAAGCTTAGTATATTTCAATTTCTCATTCAAAAAACTTAAAGAACCATCAAAACATCGAGGACAAACTTTTAAAACCACGAAAATCCATAATTTTTCACATTAAACACAAGAAATTTTTCACCTCAAAAACCATAAAGAACCGTAAGAATATTGAGGAGACCTGAAATGGCCACTCAGCCCCAGTCAGTCACTGGTAGAACACGTAGAATACATCAACAAGTATTATCTGAAGTTTGATTTTTACGTAATTACGTGAAAATGCGTGAAAATACGTGAAAATATGTGAATTTTCGTGCGAATAGACAGCGTTTTTAAAAATATGAAAATGATTCTTTTCTTTAAGCTATTTTTTAATATTTATATTTATTATTTATTTTGCCTCAGGTCTTATACCTATATGCTGCTATTGCTAATAGTACCTATATCACCTATATGTACTGTAACATATGCTATATAGTAGCGCCTTGTATGCTATGTGTTTATTTAAACAAAATATCCATCAGTTTCCTAACACAAAAACAATACTTGGTATAACCATCTTGGTAATATCATTTATTTATTCAAAAATATATTCTTATAAATATAAAATTGCAATGAACAAGATAGTAATAAAAAGCGGCTCTTACCGTTAAAATTGGATGTGATTGACTCCAAAGATTTGTTCTTTCCTAAAAGTCTTTAGTACTTTATGGTAAGTTATGTACCGAATTTATTTTATTTTCTTTAAGTTATTGACTTTGTTTTAGGTTATCTTCAAAAGTTGTTTTTCTTTTAAATTTTATCTAAAACGAGAAGTTTTAATTATAAAATATAAATATATAAATAGTGGAGCCGAGCTCTAAGAGTATGGACGTTAGTCGTTAGGACCCCCGCACGCTAAAAACTTAACTTTAGGGGAATAGGAAATAAGGAAGAATAAGAAGAATAAGGGCCCAGACACGCAAAAAACATAAGTCGCGGGACATAAGTTTTAACATTGGTTAATATATGTATATATAGCGGAATAAGTAACTTATTTCCAGTTATGTCCACTTATTCCTCTCTATATAAATATAGTAACCAATATAATTCCCGGCTGAAAATAATCATATGAGAATCATATATGATACTTCCAACCGAATCCTCATATAATTCTCATATGATATACCGCGTTTACATAAAAATTAATAATAAACTAATTAGTTTAACTTCTTGATTAAAATTAGTTTATTTTACGAAAACATATTAATTGTAATCGAGTAATAATAAATAGAACATACAAGGACATGTAAGTCATAACGACGATTTGAATCTAAAGATACCCTGTTAAAAAAAGTCTATAGGAATCGATTTAATTATTAATTGAATTTTAAGCTATATCTGAATTCCACTTTTCGTATTAAAACATGATTAAAATCAATAAGATCAATAGGAGTCTATACAATTCAATATGAAACATCACAATAAAAATCAATAGCTAATACCAACTGATTGATTTCTATTAACTCCAATAGTCATTTGTTTGTAGAATTTTATTCACTCCTATCGATTTTAATTGATTTCTAATACAAAAAGTAGGATTCAGATTTCGCATAGAATTTTTGATTATTTAATCGATACCTATTGACTATTTTTAGCAGGGATACCAAAGACCACGACGGCTCAGTGGTATTCGCACGTCCAAGTAAAAGTGGCACAGCTAGCGGATTTTTCTAAAAGTGTTGAAAGTTATAATAAGCAGACGACAAACAAAATATGAATATACAAATATTATATGAGTATGGACTTGAGATAGAAAGTTGTTGCTCAAAAATTATTAAAAAGTTATAATGTTGAATAGGGAATACTACAATATGAATTTAAATGCTTTTCTACTCTTTTTTAGTTTCTGCCTCCATTATCACGTGGTCTTATAACTTTCAGCGCTGAAAATAGCCCCTCTAACGGTGCTTGGACGTCCGAATAGCGAGCTTGGAAATAAGCGGAAACAAGAGGGATAAATAACTTGTTCCACCTTATTCCCCCTTATTCCTCCTTATTTCCTATTACCCTGAAGTTAAGTTTTTAGCGTGCGAGGGCCCTTAGAGTAAAGGCAGAGATTAGCCCTACTGAAAAAAATCGCGTGATGAGTCGTGCGATTATTCGCGTTATCAATCGCGGGAATAATCACGCGATCAATCACGTTAATTTATTGAACTTTTGTGGACGCAATTAGTCGGATTCTGATGGTAACACCTATACTGGCCACCCTGCTAACGAATTTTACATTTCTAACAATTTTATTTTAATTGAACATTTATTTCAGATGAATCGCGCGATTAATCGATTTTTTTAGTACGGAGTAGAGAGATTGCCAATGAGCATAGGCGAAAGCGTGCCATGTGATATGTAGTCGTAAGCTAGCGCCGCCCTGCGGTTTTCGCTCTGAACTATACACATCTAGAAACAGCGGAGGAGAGGGGTAGGGTTACGCAAGTAGCTTCCCCAGGAAAGGGAAGTAAAGAGTACACATCGCAGCTAGGCGGAGTATTCACACGTCCAACTAAAAGTGGCACATCTAGTGGCGAACTCCGGAAGCGCTGAAAGTTATAATAAGCAGACGACAAAAGATGGACTCACGGTCGCTACTGTGGAGTCACTCTATACCATGAAAACTATGTTAAATTCCTAGTAACTGTTTAGTTAATCTATTATGGCAATCAGAGGGCAAAGGCTTAGTTTTTACTAAGCCTATATTTTTATATCTGCTCTTTGCTCCTTTGATTCTATCCATTCTATCTTTACACAGCCGCTTTGAGCACACTGCTTAATATAGTCCTCATGTACCTCCGTCATATGCCTGAGTTTATTACTTCCATCCATCTTTGTGCGAGCTACTGCTGCTTTGTTATCGCACCATAAGATGATTGGAAAGTACTTCATATCTGGAATTACCTTCAATGACAGACACATGCTGATTGCTTCTCTACAAGCATCACTCATAGCCACATATTAGGCTTGGCATGTTGACAGAGCCACATAGGCCTGTTTGTGCGTTCTTCATGCTATCGTATCTCCGTACAAGGTTACTATATAACCGCTAGTAGTTAGTGAGTTCTTGCAATCAGCAAAACTCGCGTCTGAGAATGACTCCATTCCTTCATTTAGTCCTACGTACGTCAATTGCCAACTTGCAGAGTAAGCAATGTACTTAAATATCCTGGTGACCATTTTCCATTCATTTTCGGTCGGATTCTGCTGATGTCTACTTAGTACGTTGACTGCGTTGGCTAAGTCCGGCCTTGCACCTGATACCAGATACATCAGAGAACCAACCACTTCTCTCTATTCACGTTGATTTACAACTTGTTCGTTCGTTGATTCATTCTCTCGTTGTTTTATTTGCTAGTTCAACACTTGATTGGTTACTATAGGGGTTGATTGACCTTTGGCTTGTGCGTATCCAAATTTCATTTGCATCTTGTTTATAAACTTAATTTGGTCTAATCTTGTGATCCTTTTTTTCCTATTTCTTGATATGGTAATTCCTAGAAATACTTTAGGCTCACCTAGGAATTTCATATGGAACTTTCTTTCAGAACATTTCTTGAGTTCTTTCTGTACTTCTCTTATTTTGGGCTCGTTATTGACTGTTAGCAATATGTCGTCGACGTACAATAGCATTATTATACGACTGCTGTTTTCAGTGTACACATACAAGCATGGATCTCTATTGTTTGCTAGGAAGCCTAGTTACTTAGCTAACTCCGAGAAATGCGCATTCCAATTCTTTTGACTTGTTTTTAATCTGTACAAGGACTTGTGCAACTTCCAAACTTTTGTTCGTCTTTGATTTTCATATTCTTCGAAGCCATCTGGTATTTCCAGATATATTTATTTCTTTATTGGGATGTGAAGAAACGCTGCTTTAACGTCCAGTTGCTACAATATATAGTCATGTTTGTTTGCTATGGCTAGAAGTCGTGACACTGGAGCGTATGTTTCGCAGAGATCGTAGAGGCTCGAATCTTTGAAGTCTCTTATGACGATTCTTGCCTTGCAGTCTGCACACTTCGTGATCATTCACCCTAAATTCCTTAATATCTGTGTACAGGTTTTTCTGGGTCTTTACTTTATTCAGAGACGTGTGTCCTAACCTAATGTGCCACAAGTTCATAGCCACGCTTGTCGACTTATCTATGTTACTGTCCTCAGTTTGACTTGTCGGGTTTATAATTACTTTTTCGTCGACAAACGTTACCCTTTTCTTAACAGTCTTTATATTGCCTTTATGGGAGACCAGAGCATTTGTGTATATCGCTTGGCGATTCCTTCATGGTTCTCGTATTTTCTGACTAGACTTTCGAATCTTAGGCAGAACTCAAACGCTGATTCTTTATCTCTATAATACTTTACGTTGAATAGTTGTTTTCCAGCTGTAGGAAAATGAACTTTAAGTTCGTTCCTTTTCATTTCTTTAATCTTTGCACTAGAGTTTGATCGCGTTTTTCAAGAACGTGAAATAACTTTCGCGGCATCAGATTTTAATTTCTTATCGTTCATATTTACGTATTCGTTCCATCCGTACAGACTGAAGTCTTGTAACGTCCGAGAGTTTAATCTCAGTTGTCACTGCAGAAAATCTGTCTCTGTTTTAGCTATACGCTGGGACGAGACGAGTCCTTTTCAATGCTTTTCTTTTATTGAATTCTGAGAGGAAGAATGAAAGGGAAATGTGTATGAATATAGGAAAGAGTCAATCTAACCCCTATAGGGTCCGATTAACTCAGGAAATCTCTCTTACAGGTCAACCGATTCTTTCGGAGGAAAGATAGAATAGTAGATAGGTCAGCGCGAGAAAGAAATAAGAAAACTATTTATAAAGGAATTTATTGACTTACTTTTCTTTAAATGTTTGGACAATCTTTCAACGCTTAGTCTTGACACTATCGTTGTATTACTATTGAAGACCCGACTTCTTGAGCGGGATGTAGAGTAAAAAAAAGACGAACTAACTCAAGGACATTTATGAGGACCCGACCTTCCTGTTCGGGGTGCAGCGAGAGAGTGATGCAGGAGTGAGGGAGGGTCGCACAGCCCCGGAGAGGGTTGGACGAATGAAAAATCTTGCTTTCCAATAGGAATTTTCCGATTGGGCATTTTCTAAAATTTACCCGAAAGTTGGGTGTACACATTTTTTTGGGGATTCAAATCCTATTGGTTCTTGGCTAAGCATCGTTTTCCTAAATTTACATACTAAATATACCGTGGATTACACAGATGGCACGACTTATACCTTTCTGATCGTTAAATTACTTATTTAATTATTCGATATAATCAATATTAATGGCGACATAAATTTATATGTAATTTAACTAAAAATATAGTAATATTCTATTGTTTACATTAAAAATACAATAATATTTGGATGATACATCTGACAGATATACTTATTTATTTTCTCTTTTTCCATTAACATTTGTTTAAATTAACGCGTTTGTAAATAGCAAGAATTAATATTTATTATTATATAATTAGTGTCAAATGAAATCTTTCAGAATATATTTTTAAATAAAAATGATGATTGTAAAGTTTCAGAATATATAAAACATAAGCAAAAGTATAAACTAATATATACACATTATTTCAATTAATAATTGTAACAATATGATTTGTCAGAAAAGGAAATAATAAGTATATCGGCTTTGTTCTATTGATTTGTATACATACAGCAATTTGTAATAATCAATGATGATTGTAATAATAATGTAATTCTGATATGAATAATGAATTATGCTAAAAGTTCATAGCAACAATAATTTAGGCGTCATCGAAAATATTATTGTATAACGTTTATACCTATTTATACTGCTTAGAATCTATCGATTTAGTAATAATTAATATTAATATAATCGCAAAATTACATCCGTTAATGTGGTTAATAGTCACATGCCAAATTCAAAAATATTTAAAAAAAAGGAAAAACATTAAAAGAAAGGAAAGCGTCGCTCGAAAGTGAAAGTTGTATCCGTCGAAATTTTTATGGCCTTTCTACGAACAAGGATGCACGTGCGCGGCAGTTCAGGGCCTAGAAGTCATAAATCCTTTTTTTTGTACATTTCACAGATGTCCGTGATGCGACGCTCAGACTCTGGGTCGAGATTTCGAATTCACTTTACAACT
>JAZHPH010000353.1:42396-105064 GCA_037356405.1 Nasonia oneida | reverse complement strand
TCCTCAAAGGTAATAATTATTTTAAACACCTCGGCACGTTGAAGGAAGGCGAGCAAAGCAAGTAATCAACTAAAAACCAAAGCGCTTAAACACACCTACTTCATGCTCCCCAAGATGAATAATTTGTATACACATCATCTCGGCACATCAAAGGAATGCGACCGAAGCGAGTATGAAGTCTGAAACCAAAGCGCTTAAACCCGGCTACCCCATGCTCCTCAAAGGTAATAATTCTTTTAAACAACGCCTCGGCACGTTGAAGGAATGCGAGCAAAGCAAGTAATCAACTAAAAACCAAAGCGCTTAAACACACCTACTTCATGCTCCCCAAAATGAATAATTTGTATACACAACACCTCGGCACATCAAAGGAATGCGACCGAAGCGAGGATAAAATCTGAAACCAAAGCACTTAAACCCAGCTACCCCATGCTCCTCAAAGGTAATAATTCTTTTAAACACCTCGGCACGTTGAAGGAAGGCGAGCAAAGCAAGTAATCAACTAAAAACCAAAGCGCTTAAACACACCTACTTCATGCTCCCCAAAATGAATAATTTGTATACACATCATCTCGGCACATCAAAGGAATGCGACCGAAGCGAGGATGAAGTCTGAAACCAAAGCGCTTAAACCCGGCTACCCCATGCTCCTCAAAGGTAATAATTCTTTTAAACACCTCGGCACGTTGAAGGAAGGCGAGCAATGCAAGTAATCAACTAAAAACCAAAGCGCTTAAACACAGCTACTTCATGCTCCCCAAAATGAATAATTTGTATACACAACACCTCGGCACATCAAAGGAATGCGACCGTAGCAGCTACCCCATGCTCCTCCAAGGTAATAATTCTTTTAAACAATACCTCGTAACATCGGAGGAAGGCGAGCAAAGCAAGTAATTAACTAAAAATCAAAGCGCTTAAACTCAGCTACCCGATGCTCCTCAAGGGTACTTCTCCTTTAAACATCACTTCGGCACATCAGAGGAAGGTGATTGGCATCAACGAAATTTTTAAAAAAAATTATATAGCAAAAAACTTCTTATAGTACATAGGTCTCTCTTCAAACTCTAATTATGCAGTAATTTGCATAAACAAAGACGTTTAAACAAATTATTTTGCAAATCTGATAGCAGATTTGTTATCAGCGACTCCAAATTTCCCTTATAATCTATTGGTTAATACATATTAGAAATATTTTGCAATTCTAGTACATAGGTTAAAAGGGGCTTTATCGTTTTATTACATTTATGTTGTTGTTTACACGTTTTGATTATTCTAATTATCTCTACATAATTCATACTTTTCATATAGTTTAGTATTCAACAGTTTCCAACCGCCTGTAATGCTGAAATTGAAATGTTTTATTATTTCAATAATGCGATTCGGTGTTTCGGTACGGTGGCTGTATGACGGATCGGTGGTGGATTTTGAGGTTAGGAATTCATTCGGTACGGTGGAGTCGTGTGCGCACGGCTGCGCCGATCCGTATGTGTTGCCTAACAACGATCTCGACCGCTCTGTGTGCGCACAGTAACGGCCGGGATAGTGCAACGGTGTTTTGAGGTTATCCCTCGGATTCGTGGAGTCGTGAGCGCACGGCTTCACAAATCTTCGTCGCTCGTCTCGTTCCTCCCTTTATCCTGTGTGCGTACAGAGATAAAGCGAGTCGTGAGATGTCGGCGTAAGGCTGGCTTTGTTGGTTAGGGATTTACCGTTGTTTCACTAGGACGTGAACACACGACCGGGTGAATCACTGGTGGTGTAATTGTTACTCCCTCAACCCTGTGGCCCACAGTGGCAGAGGGTGGCTGCAATGTGTCGGAATGTAGCTTAGGATTTTTACGGTGGCACCGGGTATCGCCACGTCTGCTCACGTAGACGAGGCTCGATATCGCTCGAGTGTTCCGGGTTCCCTCGTGTGCTCACGATGGCAATTCGGAGTTTCGGGTTTCGGTTCGTCTACCAAATCGTTACGTGGGCTCACGAGACGATTTCGTCCGCGTAGATCTATCTCTCACTGTTTCCTGTAGTAATCGTGTGCACACGTTACTACCCGGAGTGGAGCTCGAGTAGAACTGCTTATCGTGCCGTGCGATCCGCCTTATAAAGGCGCGAGGCGCGGACATGTATAGGTGTGTTCATGGCGCACCGCGTACGCCGCTCGCTCCGCTCGCCGGCTGCCGCGCTCCGTGCTCGTGCGGACTCGCCCTGCGAATGTTGCGCGCGCACGCTCATTCCACGTCGTGCCGATTCGCCTTTCGTTCGTTGTGCGCGCGCTCGCCTCTGCCGCGTCTATTGCGGCCGCCTTCACACGTATTTACATGTGCGAGACTCGTGTCTCGTCACAATGTTTTTCTAAATTTTTCAAATTTGTTACGTCCCAGAGCTTTTGTTGAAATATCTGCAATATTGTTTTCTGAGTCTACTTTTACAATTTTTATAATCCCTTGTTCATAACATTTATTTACAAATTGATAATGTACTTCTATACACTTTAAATTTTTCGTCATATTACCAAATTTGGCTATCGCAATTGCTCCAGAATTATCTCCATAAATATAAATTGGTTATATTTTTTATTTTATTCGTATCGCAAGCATGAATTTTCGTATCGCTTTCATCGTTTTACCTCTGCTAAAAATGAATCTGTTGTAACTTGATCGCTAACGTTTTCGCTATACCTGACGTCGTGTTGTCTTGCTGCGTTGCTGTGTTGTTGACCTCCCCGGCCTCTGTCGTAGTAGCCTCGCTGTCCACCTCTGCCTCCGCGGCCTCGGAACTGCTGTGCCTGCTGTTGCTGCTGTGGATACTGTGCACCTCCTTGCCAATACGTTCCACCTCTCCTGCCTCTTCCTCGGGTCCAGGAGTTTTTGCATTCCTGCTTATAGTGTCCAAATTGTCCACATCTATAGCAATTTTTATCTTTATTCTGTTCAGCTTGAAAAACGCTAGTTTTCTTCTTTCCGCTGTCATTACTTGTATTTCGACTTGCTTATCCCACATGCTTATTTTATTTTTTTTAAATTCACAATTTCTGTCACTTTCTTGTAGTGCATCTACCAGATCTCCAATATAACTTAGTGAGTCTGGTACTGTTCTCAGCATATAGTTTAACTTTTCCACCAGCATTCATAGTATTCTCTTCTTCCAAATGCTATAATTTTTCCCATCAAATACCTGGATTTTTACATCTTTGTTACTCGACATTGTGTCTGTTTCAGAGCTAGTTTCTTGATTTTCTGTACTTCTTTCTTCTTCTTGTTGCTTCGTACTTTCGTTGATTTGAAGATTTTCTTTCTTCGCGTCTCCCAAATCTGCTTCTGCTTCTTTATCTTGGCGTTGGTTTTCTAATGCGTTTTCTATTATAACCTTTGTTGCCTTTCTTAGATCGTCTAATTTTAATAATTCATAAATACTCTCCTTGTTATAACCCGTTAAAATTTTAATCAATTCTTCTTTCAGTGCTGATTTTGCTTTATCTTTTTCTTCAGTACTTTTACATAATTTTCTCAATTCATCAATGGGCACTAACCTTAGCACTGAATCTAATTTAAAGTTGCACAAATATTTAATCAATTCATCTTTTGCAACTGTATGCAACCATGCTACAGTTTTCCTTCTAAGTACCAATATTTTTTCTCCACACTCATTCATAAGCTTTCCTATATGCTTACTTGAGTTCTTCTTTAAAACTGTATTTCTTCTATGCAGCCACGGATCTCTTCTTTACAACCACGGATCTCTTCTTCGTAACCACGCTCTGCTACCATGTTAAAATATGTGTAAAATATTTTTTTATGGATACAGATATAAGCACCAATACATGATTTCTTTATAACGACTACATTCCAACTAACTCACTCGACTTACACTACCGCTTTTATATTCACTCTTCATTTAGCGCAGTTTTACAATTCAGCATTCTCTGCTGCTCAGTTCATTGCACTGCTTTGCTGTGCCATTCTTTTCAGTGTATTGCACTGCTTAGTCGACATACGCTTGACAAAATAAAATCAATATTTCAACAAACAGCAATCATTAACTCTTTTAGAAGCTAACACAAACACTGTATATATATCGAATCAAAATAGCAAAAAAACTTCATTAAAACGTCAATGTGCCATAATCGAATAGTACATTGGTGTGATGGTACAAGTTAAAAATAATACACACCAGATTAGCAATAAATTGGTTTGAATTAACAGACCCACAGGAGCATAATATCTTGATATCATTTGCTAGACAAGCAAAGCTAAAAACTATAGTTTATTTCGGTATGGACAAGTAATGTTTGTGATACAGTGTGTGGGGGCGCACGGTGAGCTGGTCGTGTTATTTTGGAGCTCCTCTTTTTTACCTGATTACTCGCGTTCTCGGCACCTAAAAAGAAAAATAATTTGAAAAACGGATTCCGTATTTTCTGTCCTCCGACTGTGTCTATTATTATCAGTTGTGCTGTGGTGATCGCGCGGATAGCAGCTGATCCATTCTTCGCCTCCGTGAGCCTCGTGTCGCCGCCTTTGCTGTTGCCGTTCCGGAGTCATCTTCGGCGTCTTGTGGCTGCACCTCAGAGTCGTGACCAGAGCTCGGACGTGCCTGGAGAGGTGGTGTCACCGGTGGTCTTTGCAAGACTCGGTGCATCCCTGGTGCACTGAATCGGGCACCTGTACATCGGCTGGCTCGGGCGTTCTGTGTTGTCCGCCATCTTGGGGCCTCTCTCTCTCACTCTCGCGGATCTCGCGCTGTCGAGTGCTGTTCATCGGTGCAGAGTGAAGACGTGTCGTCTGCGGGGCTTGTAGCCGTTTGCTTTGCTGTTGCTGCGGCTGCACCGCACTTAGTGCGCCTTTCGTGGCTGTCCGAATCGCGCGTTGCCGTGTCTCTCGTCGCTTCATTGGCAACTGTGCAGACGGCTGTGGTTTCTGGCTCGCTTTGAGCCTGTAGCTGTCCTGTCGGCTCACCTGGAGTCCATCTCTCCCGAACTGGCGTTCAGCCTGTGTGTTGTGCTCGTTCAACAGTGATTTGTGTGCCTTGGATCCTGTACTTTATTTGTAGTCATGGCAGACAACAACATCTGCTTCCACTGTAACGTAGCTGTCGAGGATGGTTCTGGTGTTGTGTGCAAAGTATGCTTCGCTGTCTTCTACGTTTCCTGTGGAGGCAGAAGCCGTGCATGGAAGGATGGCAGGCTGAGATGGTGCATGAGTGGCAGTGTTCTCCTTGATCCCCAGGAGCTCCCTCAGATCATGGCTGATGGTGACTCTGGAGTGAACTCCAAGACAGCCTCACCAGCGGATCAGGGTGTGGACGGTGGCAACACAGTGCTCCAGAACATCGACCGACGCCTGGGTGCTATACTGGCCCAGCTATCCTCGCACATGCAGCTTACTCGCGCACCAACTGCAAGGATATTCGTGCCCTTGAGAAAGAGGTGGACAGCCATGTGGTCCCAGCACCGGTTCCCATCGTCTCCTCTGTCCTGGACGGCCGTAACCCTGGTAATCCTGGATCTTCTGTGGACTGTGAGGCCATGGCTGCTGAATTACAGGATAGAATCCGCAGATTATCTAATATCATTATGTATAACGTCCCTGTTCAAAGTGACGTTGCTGACGTTGAGATAGTTCAGGGACTTCTGAGCAAGATCAGTGCCATCAATGTAAACGCTATTACTGTTCGTCGATTTCTTAAGCCCTCTAGGAGCAGTGCGTATCCTCCGGTCCTAGTGCACTTTGCATCGAGCGATGATGCCTTTCGCATCTTGAGGAACCGTAAGCTGCTGCCTAGCTCAGGCTGTCGCGCACAACACCTTTCACCCTGAAGATCTCAAGATCGTGATATATATCAAGGGAACCCCCTCTTTGGTTGAGGTTAAGAGTACCTCCAGCCACCAGAACAACAACAATCGCACCCAGCAAGCTCCAAAAAACTAGTAAACTATATGAAGCCAGTCAATAAGCTGTCACTTTATTATCAGAATGCTCACTCAATGTACGGTAAGCTCTGCTTGTTTAAAGTTAAATTGTATCAGCTGTCTATCTTGCCAGATATTGTTGTAATTACTGAGACGTGGCTTCATGTGTTTTGTCGTCTGAACTGGGAATTCAGCACTACAACGTATTCAGATGTGACCGAGATCTCTCGTCGCTTGTAGTTCAGAGGGGAGGTGGTGTCCTGATTGGAGTGAAGAAGTCTCTCCACACCGAGCTGGTATCTTCGGATGGTGCTATTGAACAGATCATTGTCAGGATCTCTATGCCTCACTGTAAGCTTCTCATCGCAGCATCCTATTTACGCCCTGATTCTTCTGTTCAGGTGTACTCCAGTCATGTAGGTGGCCTCGAGGATGCCTGCAATAGGTATTCTGACCATCGTATGATCCTGCTTAGTGACTTCAACTTGCATCATGTCTCCTGGAGTTCTGACTGCTTGTCGTACACACCAATTGGGTACATCAGCCCCTCGCTTAGGGCATCTACAGACCACATCTTGAACTTTTGTACATCGATGGACATGACTCAGGATTTTCAAGTCCATCCTTCGAAGGACTGACTATTCACTTGATCTTCTCTTCGCTCAGAAGGACCTTGTCTCACAGCTGGACTTCAATGAGGATATTCTCTCCTGCGATGATCATCACATTCCCGGCGTGTTTATGTGTAATGTGTGTAGTGATACTGTACAGTCCCGTGTAAATAAACTATGAAAGCGTAAATTTTATACTGCTGACTTTGATGCAATCAGAGCACGCCTGTCGGAGGAGAGCTGGGAGACTGTTTTAAGCTCATTGTCTGATGACCTTGACCTCTCTGTGGACAAATTTAATGGTATTCTAAACGAAGTCGTTTCTCGGTTTGTTCCGATCTCGATACAGTCCCTCAGCTCTTACCCGATATGGTATGACGCTGATCTGATAGAAGCGATCGGTAAAAAGAAAGTCGCTCACATCGCGTGGAAATCGTCTAAACTTAATTGTGATGAAATTGAGTTTAAGAGACTGAGAGCTGCGTGTATCAAAATGTCTAGGTCTAAGTATTGTGACTATATCTTGTCTGTTGAAACGGGCTTAAAGCGAAATTTGCGTTCATTTTGGTCTTTTTGGTCTTTTGTAAAAAACTTGAGAAGTGTCTTAAGTATTCCGTCCAATATGTTTTGTGGTCCCTTCCGGGCCTCCGATGATGTTGGAGTTGCCAGCCTTTTTTCCAAATACTTCATTTCTGTATTCAGAACTGATGCTTTAAGTGATATTGAGCCTATAGATGATTCTGAATTGAGCCTCTCTGATGTCATATTGTCTATTGAAACTCTACGGGGCATTGTGGCTAATCTGGACGACAACATCAACGGTGGCCCTGATGGGATTACGCCATACTTTATAAAGCGGTGCTGGTCTGTTTTGGAGCAGCCTGTTGTTCGAATCTTCAATTCTTTGTTGCGCTCCGGCTATTTTCCCGCTGCTTGGAAATTTTCTCATGTTGTACCGATTTATAAAAATAGTGATAGGCGGAGCGTTTCGAATTATCGTCTGATCTCGACGATTAGCTGTATTTCCAAGATTCTTGATGCGTACCTTGCATCCGTAATGTCTAACTCACTCCTTGCGAAATTGGCTCAGCAACAGCATGGCTTTATCAGCGGCCGATCTACTCTTACGAACCTCTTAGTTTTTAATGATTTTGTGTCTGAGTCTCTATGTAGCCGTGTACAAACCGATGCAATTTATACAGACATGTCCAAAGCGTTCGACTCGGTCAACCACACGCGCCTTACATCGAAATTGTGGAACTTCGGATTACGTGGCAAACTCTTCGGTCTTTTATGCTCTTTTTCTTTGTTCCTCAGAGTTCTCACCTGGGACCGCTTCTTTTCTGTATATATATTGATGACCTTGTACCGAATATTGAATCTGCGCAGGTCCTAATGTACGCTAACGATGTAAAAATCTTTATGTGTGTAACCTCAGATGCGGACGCTCTCAGACTCCAGAGGGATCTGGATTTTCTCTCTGCGTGGTCGATTGAGAACGGTCCATCTCTCAATGTCAGTAAGTGCTCGGTTATCTCGTTCTACAAAAGCAAATCCCCGTTGTCTTTCGACTACCGCATTGACGGCGTCGAGCTGCGCAGAGTGGAATCAATTAAAGACCTGTGTGTGATCTTTGACTCTGCATTGACATTTTCATAGCAGGCCGATGCCGTGGTCTCCAGGTCCCTCCGTATGCTTGGTTTTATCAAGCGATCCACCGTTGACTTCTCGGACCCCTCTGCAATTTTTCACCTATTTAAATCTTTGGTTCAACCTCACTTGTTATATTGCCCTCAAATTTGGCGTCCTCATAGCCACTATTTAATCAACAAACTTAAATCTGTACGTCACTCTTTTCTTAGATAAATGTCTTATAAGCTTGGTAAACCTTTACATAGGTTCTGTCATAATTATTCAATGATTGCAGAGGAGTGTGACATTCCAGCGGTGGACTCAACCCTTTAGTTATTTGACTGTGTTATGACGTACAAGATTGTTCATGGTCTTACTGATTGTGAGTACCTGAGCAGTCTGTTCGTCAGTAGAACGGCCGCGTATCCTATCAAAAACTTTAGAGACTTAAATGAAAGCACCTTTACCTCGAACCTGGGCTTTTCAGCTCTATAAACTGTATGAAGCGTCAGTGGAATTTACTCCCCGTAGCGTTCAATGTAAAGAATCGGTTTTCCAATTTAAATCGTCTGTCCGATCTTGATCCCTAGCTTACTAGCTAGATGTTTGATTTATCGTATACCATAGAGCTGTACTAGACCGCTCAATACTCGTGTACTCATCGTTTCGCACCGCGTTATTATATAATTGTATTTTTATTATTGTATTTCTTTTCTGCAAAGGGCGTTTCCGCCCGTTTAATAATAAATAAATAAATATATTGAATCGGGAGTAATGTTGCACGTTGAATCTTCATTTGTATTGAATGGTAATTTTAAAATTACATTTGAAGTTCTTCCATTTATTAATAATTTAGGTGCTATATCAGTTCATGCTACAGGTAAAACGCTTATTTTTTATTTATTTAAATGAGTAATAATTGTATTTAGTAAGTAGCTTTTTCCACTACCTCCAGGTCCATCAATAAAGAAACACTTCACTTGAATAGCTTTATTAATTACACTATTTATTACTGCATCGAAAATTTCGCCTCGTTTATTCTTTAAAGAGCTTATATTGCATAATGAATTATTTTCAATTTCATTGGTTGCATAAAATTCTTCATAATTGGTTTCCTCAACATCCTTACTAATCCTATCAGCACAACAATATTTTAAAATTATTTTTAACATACTTTACATCAAAAATAAAATGTTTCTGTAATCATTTCAAGCATATTTTTAAAATATTTTTATAATCTTATTGTCCTAGGGTCAAAATATTTCTAAAATATATTGCAAAAAATATTTTAATATCATTTTATAATATTTGCAAAACATTTTTAACATATTTCAAAATATTTTGTAATATTTTTAAAAGATTAAATAAATTTTCGTTTACAAATTGCTGCCAAACCTCAAACAAACAAATATTGATACACAATATTTTAATGAAATAATTTAAAAATTATATGTGAAGTTTATTTTTACAAGGTTTCATGAACATTTTACTTATGTTTTTGGAACATGCAAGTTTCCGTAATTTATATATTATAAATTTTATATTTTGAAATATTTGATGGATACATACCTAAAAGAATTTAAGAATTAAAAAACCTGGTGGCGGGGATTTGAACCGGCGACCTTTTACGTAATAGTCTGGCACTTTACTCGTTACACTATGATTAAACTAGGAAAAATATAGGTATGGGATATAGGAAAAATATAAGTATGGGATATAGGAAAAATATATGCATGGGATATAGGAAAAATATAGGTATGGGACATAGTGAGGTAAAAAGAGATAGGATCGTGCACTACTTCCACACAGAGGTGGTGGAGGGCCCCCGGCAGCTGGGCCGAAAGGCTGCGCCGGTAATGGAAATAAAAAAAAATGTTTTAGTGAGATATTTTCACCTATTTCTTTAGTTAACAATGGACTGTAAAAATATGCTTTATATTTTTCAAATAATTTTTGACATTTACCGGGTGATGAAATACGCATATATAACCAAACAGGTTACACAGAGCTTTAGGAAATTCAACCTTGATTGCTTCTTCTAAGCATTCGTCCCATTCTTCACCAGTGGTTATTAATTTTCTAGCTACAGCTACTTCATGAAATGTTGCGTATGTAACATTTTCAAGTTTCAAATATTCTACAATTCCACGCTTAAATTATCACAACGATAAAATTTTAGAGCGCTGGAAAGTGTTCTCCCTGTTTACGTTTCGCCGCTACCTGACTCTCGCGAGTGTAAACATGTAGGGTCGCGCGCGCTTAGCGGAGCAACTTGGGCGCTTATAATCCGAACTTGTAAACACACGCGCTCGCTCTCGAAAATTCCTCTCGCGCTCGCGAAAACTACGCAGTTACTGTTACAATTGAATAGTTCAACTATTCAATTATTCTACAATTAAATAGTCCCGAAACGTATGGGCGCCAAATATAACGGTGCTTACTACCGTGTATAAAGGATCAGTAACGAGTATACTGATCTAAAAGTATCGAGAGGAATTGATGCAGCAGCTCGTAGCAGGCTTCTTGAAGGCTATACGAAGCCTGGCCCGTAGCGCAGTATGCTGTACGTGCTCGTCCTTGAGCACGTGAGCCCGCGTAGGCGTCGTGAGTGCTTATGCTGCGTAGCTTAATCGCGAATGAAGTAAACGCATATCCGAGAGGGGTGAGCGCGGGGAAAAGGCAGAGAGTCAGGCGTAAAATCACAAAGAGCAGGTGAAGTTTAGATTTATGTTTGTGTATTGTAAAAACAGCCAAATACAGTAGCGGCACGAGGCAAGAGAGAGGCAAGAGAGAGACAAAGCGAAGCGTAATGCAGAGAGAGAGAGAGAGATCAGCGATCGAGCAGGTACTTACATTCACTTCCGTGCTGTCTCGCTCGGATGCCTCGTGGCTCGTCTTGAACGGCGCAAGCGGGTAAGCGGGGCCCTCGCTGGGCAGCAGAGTAGACGCCTCGTGGCCTTGAGTGTGCGTCCGGCTACGGCGGGAAGACGAGCGGCAGCAATCGCTCAGCTCGTAACGAACACGCGGCGTGAAGTTGCACTCAGAGTGATAACACCGTCGACACACAAGGACACAGCTTCCAAGAGGCAATCTCGCGGGTTTCTCGCACGCAAAGTCCACGAGGGTTCCCGATCCAAGGAAAAAAGTGAAGCCGTTCGACTGTACTCTTCGGCGGAACGAATCGTACTTATCTCGCGCGGGACGCGGCGGCGAGACCAGCGTGGGCTTTCTCCCACTCTCCCTCTCGCGGCACGCGCGTGTCTCTCTCTCTCTCTCTCTCTCTCTCTCTGTGTTCGCACGCTGGGTCTTCTGCTCTCTCACTTACCTTGCCGCTGAAAGAATGTACATATTATATATTTATACATATGTATATACATGTGTTGTACTGAGGGAGAGAGACATAACGAGAGTACGATAGTCAGCTCGTTATAAGCAAACAAGTGCATATGTGGTAAACCTATTTTCTGAAACTGAATTACATGAGTATATGCAATACATTTTTCAAAAATGTTTTTTTTAATTTTATTTATAGCACTGTGTGACCTAAACAATCCTTTATTGTTCCGTGCTTTATCGTCCGAGCGTACCGAGGACGCTAACCTCACGGTGCCGTACAGGACTGTATGTCACGAATAGTCGTGACATAGCGGACTTAGGGCAGACAGATGCTATACAATAGTTTACGATAATTGGAACCTAAGTTGGCATTTTATTACACGGCGCTGCGGTATCTAACTACGCGCCGTGTACTATTACGATACGTGTGACCTTAGTGGCACTTTATTACACGGCGCGTAGTTGATAAAACGCCGTGCACTAATGGGCTGCTTAGTTCACAAGTATCGTATACTACTTTATAGCACAGCTGCTTAAATCCGCCAAGTCACGCCTATCCGTGATCTAAGCAGTCCATTATTGTACCGTGAGGTGTGCGATATACACGGTGTAATAATGGACTACTTAGGTCACGGATTGGCGTAACTTAAACGCAGATTTAAGCCACACTGTGCTATAATGTACTATTAATAATTTATTAACTTTTGCATTAAAACCTTCTGCTATTAAATCAGGTCTATCAATAGTTGATTCATTTTGCTTTCTCCAAGAGAAAGCTTTGTGATGGTGAAAAAATCGATATCCAAGATTTTAATAGATTTCGATATTTTCGAGGTTCCTGAGTCATAAAAAGTGGTTTTTGAAAAATGTATGTATGTATGTATGTATGTATGTATGTACGTGTGTGCGCGAAAATGGTTACCACGATAACTCTCTAACGCATTTATATTTTTCGCTGAAACTTTACAGGATTATCAAGTATGATCTAATAAAGAACTGATTAAATTTTGGAGCCGATTCACAAAGATAAACCGTGTTTATGAAAACAACATTTTTTTTTATGAAAACAATGATAATTTTTTTTTTTTTTGTTACTATAACTCCCGAATGCAATTGCACTTTTTGCTGAAACTTTACAGGCTCATCGAGTTTAAGCTTACGAATAACTGATTAAATTTTCAAGCCGTTTGACTAAACTAAAGTGCGTTTTTTTAAATTTCTCTTCAATATTAAAAATGGCATATTTTGCCCAAAAATGGTTACCACGATAACCCCTGAACGCATTCGCTGAAACTTTACAAGTCCATTAAGTATAACCTAACAAAGCACTAATTAAATTTTGGAACCGATTTACTAAAATGAAGCGCGAAAAAAAATACGTTTTAACATTAGAAAATAAAAAATCTTTATTATAACTCCCGAACGCATCTGTACTTGTTACTCAAAAACGTTCTGCCAAATCACCTTACCACCAAGTTTACATGAGGGAGTTTTTGGGTCAGTGGTAGAGCACGCGCCTTGATATCTTGGGGGTATTGCGTCAAATCACCCTCGTCACTTTACTTTTGTGCAATTTTGTTTCCAAAAATCCCGTTACAATATATACTTTAATGTTATTTGTTAACAAAATAGAAGCTGTTATGTTATTTGTTAACAGAATAGAGCTGGTAAATATAAGGTTTTAAAAAAGGTTTAGGTTTAAATAATTCCCTTTCCCCTCCTTCAGCTGCACAATGTATTATTTTTTTATATAGTGTGCGTAAAAGTCGATTTTACGCATGCTCCGCGTGCAATAAATCGCATTTTATGCCCGAGTATCGACAAAAATAAATGTTCGAAAATTTCCTAACTTTTCCTTACTTTTCATGTCCTAGAAAATTCCATGATTTTTCCTTGATTTCCAGATTTCCTTCAACTCCTGGATACAGCTGATTAAAAAAACGACTGAAGCACCGAATTTTGGAGAAAATGTTCAATACTTTGAGGCGAAGAGTCTTTTATTTGTGTTTTAAACTTCTAAACTTCAAGAATGAAAATATCTCAGCATCACAATTTTGGAATCTTTCGTCTTTCAATTACTTATAAATAAATATCAATAAAAAGGAAAAGTTTTCGTTTTAATTATTACAAACTTGTATATTATAATTTAGCTGTATAAAAAAGTACAAGTGTAACATTGGTCAAATGTAATTAAGATGCTTTAGCGGTAAGAATGAATGATCATAGAATTACACAAGTAAGGATGAAGGTAAGACTTGACAAAAATCGATGCTTCGAGGAGAAACAGTGAAACAAAAGCTGTCAAGGCGGCTAAAATTGAAGAAACTGGTTTTTCGTTAGTCTTCAGTATTTTTAATAGGTCTGTTGAGTTAGATTTCACGAGATTCTTTTAAGCATATTTTAGAAAAAATAAAATTTTGAAAATCGATACAAGACAATATTGTATAAAGAAAACAATAATTTGAATCTTAATTTATTTTTCATTATAAATGTATAATATATATAGATTTTACGTATCTTCCTTTTAGTTCTGGATTGGATGACTTAATTAATCTATAAATTGATTCTGAAAGAAAAGATGAATTGCAAATTAATTTCAAAACATATTTTGCTATTTTTGTATTTATTCTAAATATAATGCACTAGTTCGTAGGTTACTTAAAATATACATGCATTATAGTTTTTCATTCAATCTATTGTACATGACAAAGTTTTTATAATTTTTTTCTACGTCGAGATCGTTCACTGTATGAGTTTTTAATGAGTTTAAATTAGTGTCCATCGTAATTCTTCCGCTGTAAGGCCGACATTTTTTTTCATAATTCTTTTTTTATTATTTTATCATACCAAATTTATTAACCTCAGTAATTCTGTTGTGCATTTTTTGTTCTTGCTGAAATATAGCAGAACAAAGTTGCTTTTGTATAGATTGATCCATCATACAGTTTTGGTATCGCTGCTATAGCAGACATATAATGTCGCTATAAGTTTAGTCAAAGCAGTTTTCATTTTTATTGTCATTATAATAGCAGAAATTGTTATTCTTCCATTTTTGTTGTCATTATAGTAGCAGAAATATAAGTTGTTATTGTGTAGCTTTGATCTATTACACATTTTAACTACCACTGCCATTCTATTAATTGTTGGTGTCGTTGTAATAACAGACATACGTCTTTTCACATAGCTTGTTTTATATCATACATCGTTAGTGTATCTGTAATAGCAAACAAGTTTTTTCATATAGCTAACTATATTATACATCTTTGGTGTCGCTGTAATAGCAGACATACATCCTTTTACATAGCTTGCTATATATACATCTTACGTGTCGCTGTAATAGCAGACATACATCCTTTCATATAGCTTGCTATATTGTTTATCTTTGGTGTCGCTGTAATAGCAGACATAAGTCTTTTCGTATAGCTTGCTGTATTGTTCATCTTTGGTGTCGCTGTAATAGCAGACACAAATCCTTTCGTAAAGCTTTGATAGAATTTATATCTTTGATTTTGCTTTAATAATAGACATTTAAGTCCTCTCATATTATTGTAGAGAAAAATATCTTTGCAGTAGGATACATAATGTCGCTGTAATAATCGTTGTAACAAATGTCGCTACAGCAGACATTATTGCTTTTTATTACATTGCGAAATCTTTTACTTTGAAGGAAATTCGATTAGTTGACTTTTAATTAATATTTTCATAAAGTGAGATCTCATTACCATCATATTAGATGAATAATGTGTACAAGTTGGATCTTTATTGAAAATTTTAGTTACAGCATACGCTGCAACTAAAACTCCACATGAACTGCTATCATGCTGCTGCTGCACTTTTTCAAAAATTACATTTGTTGGTTCTAAGTAAGGGTATCTCACAGTTAAAAATAGTTTTTCTTTATTGTCAAGATCATTATAAGTGTGACTATTGCAAAACAAACTATCATAAATACATAATTTTTTGTTATTGTAATAAATACAACGCCAATGTCTATGTTTTTCACTGTAAATTATTTGAACATCCTCATCGATTGTTGGGGAAACATATTGTAATGATATTCATCATGCATAATTTTGATTTAGGTTATAGAATATATTTATGTGCACTGAGAAAATGCCGTAAAATTCTTCGCGTACACAACTGATGTTTTATTTTTCGGAAACATTAATTTAGCGTACGCAAAGTATAGCGCGCGCGACGAAATACGTGAACGCGAAGGGGGTTTTTCTTTAGCCACGAAATCGAAGTTATTTATGTCAACACACGCAAATACGGTATTGCAAAATATAAGTTAGGTCCTCCGTCGTGTACGCGAAGAATTTTCTGAGATTTCCTCAGCAGGCGAAACATTACGCGTCGGAAGGGCAAGTTTCGAGGAAGAGATTTATCGAGTATATTTTACATATGCTCTGCTCGCCGTATAAACAGACTGTTGAATGTTAAAATTAACGATTTAACATTATTGCGTTTATCTATACAAGCATGTAGACAATTCAAAAACATCCAATAGTACTTACATTGTTCGATGGTTTTTCCTTATGAATATCTGTATGGTTTTCCATGACGCCAATTAAAGTAATACAGTAAAAGCACTTGGTATAAAATTCGTATAAAAGTATAAAATATATCTAAAAAAATCTGATAAAAATAAGTTAATTCAAAACAATGTAAGGTTAACTATGAAAATGAATGCAATGACGTGAAAGAGTCCATCCATGTATGTATATATATATATATCATATATCACATTGAAATTTTAAAACACATATAATGATATGTTATTGAAATACATTTTAAATTAAGTAAGTATATCTACATATTCAATAATATTTATTAATAGTACTAGCTATATATCATATGCCGATGATAATGCTATTGACCTGTTGATAATAGTTATCTGTAATAAATTTATCCGTGAGTCTTCGTGATAAATTTATTTTTATTTGTAATTCTGCAACTTGTGAAAGCATTGAAATCGGCATTTTTAATTACTTTGGTCAGTTCTACTTTATGTTTCTTTGAGTTTAAAAGTGTACTTCAACGTGTTAAATATAACAGTATAAAATAACAAGAACAGTTTTTCATTTTACAGTGTTAAATTTTTAGAGTGGAATAAAATGTTTGTAAATCCCATGAACGTGTTAAACTTGCTTTTAATAACATTTCAAGCACTTAATCTGAAAGAAACTCCAATAACACAGCGAGAAAGAGATTTAAAAGAGCATATTGAACAAATTTTATTAAACTCTATGCATGAATTTAATGAATTTGAAGTTTTTGAGGATGAAACTCTTGATTTTGCATAACCTTATAAAGATATTCAAATGCAGGTTGTAGAAGATGATGAAAGAGATAGTATTACAGATGAAAGTTTTCAGCAGTGCACATCAGATGTTGAAGAATTAGATCATGATTATAAAGCAAGAGCAGTAGAGTTTTGGAGAAGTGGTGTTAATAAAAATTTAAATTTAAAAACCGTACAAAATAGATTTCGAAAGGTAACATCAATAACACAATTAAAACGTTGGGCAAAAACTTTAAATAAAGGTGGAACTTATAGAGAAAAAATAGCTAGAATTTGTTCATTTGTGTTAGAAAATTTCAAAGCTGCTGTTGATGCTGGACATATTATCCATTATATAGATTTACAGAAATGGGCCCTGCAAGCACAAAAGGATATTGGTCGTGAAGATTTTCGTTTCAAAGCATCAAAACATTGGGTAAAAAATTTTAAGAGAGTCCATAGAATTGTTGGAAGAAAAATTAATAAATTTATTACCAAAAAAACAATAGAAGGAGCAGATTATTTACAAAAGAAGCTGATGAATTTGTTATTGAAGTGAAAAATCTTATTAAAGAAAAAGGAATAGAAAATGTTTATAATTCAGATCAAAGTGGATTTCAATTAGAAGTCCATTCTGGCCGTACATTAGCAATCGAAGGGGAAAGTCAAGTAGAATGCTTGGTGCAATCTGTAGCTTCTACGACTCATAGTTATACAATACAACCAACAATATCTGGTGATGGTAGACTTCTTTCCCCTCTTTTTATCGTTCTTAAAGAAAAAACTGGTGAATTTGGGCCAGTTGTATCACAAGAGTTGTTCAGACCAGCTAACATTTATGCAATGGCTTCTAAATCAGGAAAATTAACTTCAGGTATTATTTCATATTAGGCGTATTCGAATAATTATGATACTATTTTGGATTCAGAAGGCATCCTGTGTTATTATTAGTGATCATTTTTTTGTTTTAATTTGTATTCTATTAAAAATTACTAAAATTTGAAATTCGTCTGATTTTAGATCATTTTAAAACATGGCTCAAAGAAGTATATTTTCCGACTGTTGGTTTATCAAGTGTACTTTTGGTAGACTCGTGGACTGGGCACTGTCCTTCAGCCGTAGAAGAAGTAAAACCTACTAATAAAGAAATACCTTTAAAAATAATTCCAAAAGGAACTACAGGCAAAATACAACCGCTAGATGTTTTTGGATTTAGGGTTTGGAAAAATTATGTTATGTTCCACTTTTCGGACAGCGTGATATTGATGAATGAAGAATTGAATCTTCATTTAAGAAACAATATCATTAAACTTCAATCTTTAGTGCACAATCAACTATCTTCTCCGAGATACATAAATCTGTTTAAATATTCATGGTCTAAAAGTGGTTACACGGATGTTCATCCTGAAAATTTTGAAAATCCATTAAATTTTGCTTTTAGATCACAATCTAATATACTTTGTGAAATTGCAGGGTGCTCTAATGTCGCAATTGTTCGATGTTCATGGTGTAACAAATCTTTATGTTTGAAACACTTTTTTGATGATTATCATTATTGTTCTACTTATGATCCTTGATAACAATTAAGAAAATTATGTAATTTTCAATTACCGATGTATTACACATAAATTGCATGATCTAAATAATTGTAATATTATAAGTTTGTAGAATGTATTCGAAATAAAATTGATTACACAAGAGTTCAAAATTTTAATTTATTTCAAACCTGCAATACTTCATTGTAAAATGAAATGATTATCATCGGTATTCAATGTTGTTTTATTAAAAAATATACAATAAATGTGTAAATCTGCAAATAAATTTAAAAAATTTAAAAATAATTCAAGAATATAATTTTTTATTTAAGGATAAAATAAAAAAATAACCTCAAGGGTAAAACAATCAAGAAAAAAAATTTTTCTTCGTAAATCGCGAAACACGTCAACTTTAATTTCTTATTTTCTTGATGATAGTGCAATTTTCAACCAAATCTAGCCGATTTGATCAATTTTATATTGAAAAAATAGCGAAAAATTGCACAATTACCCCTAAAAAAACAGGGGTTGACGTCCTTCGGGGTAAAAGTTGTGCCTACAGTAGCGTCTTTTTATAATAAAGAATTTGGCGTTGGTTTTATTTAAAAACTCCAAATAGTTTTTGAGATATTAGAAAAAATCTGTTTTTGGGGTTAAACTTCAAGGGTGATTTTCACCCTTTCAATCGACGAGTTAGCACGTAAGAAAAAACACGTGTCTAATATTTTCTCGAGTACTACAACATATCACAAAATGATCAAAATCGGTGAGGTACACCTGGGGACCCTTCCTTGTGAGCGAGAAGAAGAAAGCATATGGGAGAAGATCCGAGACAGGCTGGGTTCTATGGAAAATGTTGTGTCAAACGCGTCCAACATTCATAAGTCTGTTAAAAGCAATCTATCGTCTATCGGCGATAATGTCACAGGTTGAGCGGCTTGAAAGAGGACAAGTGGCGCTAGAAAAGAGCAAGGAGAGCTTTGGATTGATGCTAAGTAAAGAGGAAATGTTACCGAACTAGCAGCATATCCAGACGGAGGGCAAGGCATCACAGATGATAGATGCATTAAACGCGGTGACAACAAGAACGCTAAATAAGCGTAAGGCAATGTCATCAAGTCAGGTAAAAGAGAGACAAGAAATCGAAGAAAGATAAATAAGTAGCCCCTGTGGTAGTCACATCAAAAAGCCAATCACAGGTGTCTTCGGAAGAAAAGGCAGGTGGTTATCACCAAAAGGGAGAAAAAGAAAGAAAAGAAGAGGAAAAAGAAGATACATAAAGGCACTGTTGCCAAGAACAAAAATGGCACTAGAAAACAGCGAGAGAGACCCACCAGGCCTGATACACTTGTTATAAAATCTGCTGAGGGGAATCCGTACGCTGATATTTTGAGGAAAATAAAAGCGTACCCCAATGTGACATTGCTTGGAAACAGCGTAAAAAAACGCAAAACAGTGGCAGGAGATCTTCTTTTGGAGCTACGACGCACCAAAGACTTCAAAAAGCAGGAACTTCAAAAAGCGGTTAAAGTGGTGCTGGTAGAAGAAGCCACAATTAAGAGGCTTCATCATGAAGTGCAGTTGCATTCTCTGCCGGGAAAAGGATGGAGAATTAAAGAGTGACCATGCAGCTAGTAGCTATACATGCCTAGCCTACCGAGCCGAATTAAAAGATCTGAAGAACCAACGAAAATGAAGATAGTGCAGTTAAATCTAAATCACTGTGACAGCACAGGACCTACTCAAGCAGTATGTCCGCGAGAAAGAGGTAGACGTAGCTATTGTGTGCGAACAATATAAGGATCTATACGATCTATAAATGGAGACCCGTGAAGAAGGATTTATACGGGCTAAAGTAGTAGGTGTCACTGTCTACAGCTGCTACGCTTCACCTAACGCTCCAATCAAGCAGTTCGAACAACTGCTAGATCGACGCAGCAGGGAGGAAACCGGTACTAATTGCAGGCGACTTCAATGCGTGGGCTGTGGAGTGGGGCAGCATAAGGACTAACCACAGAGGTTTAATACTCCTAGAAGCAATCGCTCTCCTGGATTTGGTCCTAGTTGCGACGGGGTGACCGTCGAGGTAGAAATCTCTCTCTCTCTCTCCTTGCCATGCTACTCTCTGCCGGGGCTGTGCCACTTTATGAGTTGGTACTAATAAAATGGTAAATTTGTTCGCATAGGAGAGAGAGAACTAGATAGCAGTCGAATGCTTGCTACTACCCGACGGAGAGAAAGAGAGAGAGAGAGAGAGAGAGAGAGAGAGAGGGCCCGCTCGCAGNTGAGAATAAACATTTCCAAAAATTATTGTAAGAAAAATGCAATCGGAATTTAATTCTTTTGACTCAAGACCTATCACGTCCGAATCTCCTCCTCCGAGAGAGTCTCCTTTAGCCGGACACACGCGAATGTAAATTGAGAAGAGTCAAGCCGACCTGGCGCCCATTAATAAATTCGGTCGGAACGTGTTTAACGAATAGATTAACTGTGATAGATCTCGTGTCTTTCGCAGAAAATCTACCCCGTTACATAGTTAACCAAGGATGCACCAACACATTTAGAAAAGGAGACGCAGGGTCTATTGTCGACCTGACGTTTGTAAGCAGCAGCATTATTGGCTCAGTTGCTTCATGGACAGTAAATAAGCACTACACACATGGTGATCACCAGGCCATAATAATAGAGGTAGGAATATCAAAACAGGGACCCAGCGCGAGTACAACGACCAATAGAGTTAGTTGGAAAACGAAGGATTACGATATGTCTAGAAGAGGGAACATTCCCCACCAACTGGAAGAAACAGCGACTAGTGGTTCTGCCAAAGGGAAAGAAACTACCCCAGGAATCCTCATCATTCAGACCGCTCTGCATGATGGATACCCCAGGCAGGATCCTGGAACGCATTATCTGCGTCAGAATAGATCATTTTATAAAAGGAAAAGGTGGATTAGCGGAACACCGATATGGCTTCAGAAAGAAGCGTTCAACCCTGAACGCAGTTAATCTAGTGATTAACACTGCACAAAAAGCGATAGAGGTGAAAAGATGGAAAGGGGAAGAAAGAAGTATTGTGCCATAGTACATTGGATGTCAAAAATGCATTCAATTTGGCCAGATGGAATGAAATACACAAGGCACTCCGGAAGCAGGATGTACCCTTATATATAAGAAGGGTGATGTCCGACTACTTGAAGAACAGAATCTTATTATATGACACTGAGGACCGTACCAAGACGTATAAAATTACAGGAGTCGTCCCCCAAGGGTCAGTACTTGGCCCACCGACCTGGAAAATAATGTACGATGGAGTACTAAAGCTACAATTACCTGATGGCGCAACAGTCGTGGGATTCGCTGGCGACATAGCAGTATTAGTAGTAACGAAACATAAAGAAAAGGTGAAAGACATAGCTAAATGATGAGTCAACTCGTATAATACACGAATAGCTAACAGAGACTGGTCTGGAATTAGCCAGTCACAAAACGGAAGTTATCCTTATTTCCAGTAGGAAGAAGATGGAGGAAATCACACTGACGGTGGATGGACATAAAATCGCTTCTCAACCAACCATCAAATACTTGGGGATCACCATTGATGCAAGACTAAGTTTTAAATTGACTACCGTGTATAGGCGAAGTGCACTAAGAGTGGTATCCGCTTTCTGTACGGCATCGGACGATGCTGCCTGCAATATAGAAGGCATGCCACCCATTGACCTTTTAGCGTTGGAAAGAAAGAACGTATTCGAAGATAGGAGACGATCGAATGACAAAAGCTAGAAAGAGCTCTGGGATGCCGCAAGAAAGAAGACGATGGCTGAATGGTAAACAGGATGGAACGCTAGTGGCAAGGGGCGATGGACTCATCGCCTTATACCAAGGATAGAAGACTAGATTGGAAGAAGACATGAGGAAGTTAACTACTATTTCACGCAGTTTTTGGCCGGGCATGGATGTTTCTCACGATATTATCAGGAGCGAGAAGAACTTGAGAGTTATCTTCAGACCAGAGTAACTCCTGAGTCGATTATGATGGCCATGCTGACTTCAGAGGATGGATGATGCGCAGTCAGCAATTATACAGCAAGCATTCTCAAGAAAGTCAAAAAGGACGAAGAATTCACTAATTATTTCCTATTAGCCTATACTACACTATAGCTGTCCCCCAAGATTGCATAGGAGAGACCTATAACGCACTATACCTGTCCCCCAAGTTTTCGTCCCTTCAATTTAACCCGTGACCGTTCTTCTATACTAAGTCTATATTCGTTGACATAACTCCTTTTATTTTCTCCAAAAGCATAATACAGATAAATGAGAAAGACAATGCTTCAAAATAAAAATAGTTTCATAGTGACTAAATTGATGTACTTAAATACACTTTAGGTTAGATCTTGATCCTTCGAGCCACCAAGCATATTGAAAAACTTTTGTTTTAAAAACTACTTAAACATATAAATTTTTAATCGATCATATTAAGGCCTAGAGACCTATCAGCAAAAAATAGATGTATAACAAATTCTTATCCTATTTTCTAATGTAGTAATGAGTTTATAATAAAAATTGCTCGCATTCGTCAAAAGAAGGAATTAGTCATTGTTTTCTGGAAGTCAAGGAGCTGTCAGAGCAAACTTAACTGATTGTGACCTCACCTTGCGCCGTAGTTCTTATTATATACTCCAAATCAATAACAATCAAATTGATAATTGTTTCTTATTGTGTAAGTGACCTCGGAACACAGAGTTTTTAGTGATTTAATTATTAAAAAACTGTACATCATAAAATATTGTATGAAAAAGTGTCGGTCATCTTACTGATTCTTACTTTCATCGTCGCCTCCACCTTGCGCCGTAGTTCGCATTGTTTGTCTAAATTACATACATTGGTGTGCATATTCAGGCGCTTGTAAATATATAATTTTATAATACGCACCTCAGAGCACCGCGTTTATGTGCGATAAATGAGTGTATGTACTTATTAATTATGATCGAAAATATTTTTAAGATTAGGAAAACCAGAATATGTCGACCAATTAGCGTGGCTCCGACATCCCCAATCCAAATTTGTTTGTTCTTGTACAAAATTGGCTACCATCGCAGCAATGGAGCACCAAGAGCCCGACCAAATCACCCATGCGCCAACCTTTGTCTTAGAGCTGAACCAGTTAATGCACAATCTCTTAGCCACTCTAAGCTCAGCACATGTACTGCTTACTAAGCCATTTTTCCATTGCAGCTTCTGTTTCTGTCCTGATCACGATTACGAGCCCAAACCGAGCCATTGAACGTTTTAATAAAGCTTGCTACCGCATCAACCTTAATAAGACTTTCCAATTTTTTTAATAAAAATTTTGATGTTACACGATTATCTCTAAGAGACTTTAAGGGGTCCAGCCCGGGTTAAATCCTACAAAAAAACAACAAAATCTTCGTCCAATAAAAATTTCTTTTTTTCACGTAAATTAAAAAGTATCTACTGAAAATATTTACAATATACGCTATTTCTACTGTGAAATGTCATATATATACCATACAAAATCTTTGTGAAAGATCTCGCTTCGCTCGGGCGCGAACTACCACGCGTGCGTAAATCGTGTTCCCCTCGCACTAGTTGCGTAATGTACTATTTAAGCCCGGGTAGAATAAAGAAGACGGTCCAGATCTTTCACAAAGCCGTGGCAAGTGACTAAAAACACTTATTTATATAGTAAAATGTCATGAATTTTGGTCAGTGATTTTGTATGGTATATATATGATATTTCTCAGTAGAAATAGTGTATATTGTAAATATTTTCAGTAGATATTTTTTAATTTACGTGCAAAGAAAAAATGTTTATTGGACGAATATTTTGTTGTTTTTTTTTTGCAGGATTTAACACAGGCTGGACCCCTTAATCAATAATCCCTTAATCAATCATAATAGTAAGGTGCCAAATTCATTTTGGGCTTGATCCTGCATGTATACGCAGAATGCGGTCACAAAATCGCTAACGGTTTTTTGGCTCTAACTCGAATTCTAAGCATTCTACGAAAAAAAAGTTGAACAGAAAAGTTATAGATCTTTGAAAAGTGCAACTTTTTCCTGTCGACATCTAAACGTGAAAATGCTTATAATCTCGAGTTAACAGCCTAAAATCGTTGTTTTGCAGCAATAAATCAGTTTTTTACTGTGAAAATTAAAGGCTATGTATTTTACATAAAAATGTTAAGTATAAAGTTGTAGATATTTTGGAAATACAACTTTTAACCGTGACAAATACACTTTTTAAATGATTTAACCTAAAGCATAGTCCAAAAAACTATTTTTGATACACAAAACCTGATAACAATCTCTATTTTTTTAAATAAATCAGCACAATATTCTTTGTAACTGGGATTTTCGTGCTACCCCAGTTATGGTGCAATCCCTCGCCCGGGGCTTAGAAAATGACCCGATGGCGCCAGGCGCTCCTCGTGAACGCCAAAGTCTCGTGACTCTTTGTTTCCCGGCGCGAGGGCTTTTGCACGTCGTTTGCTTTGCTAGCTGCAGCCCCCAAAACGGTAAGGAGAGATGGCAGTTCGGCATAATAGAGACACGTGGTTTATCAGACGGAACTGTATATTCTTAATAAATTCTTACAACTTATAATCGACTCGTACAACTTGCTAAAATAACCCGTGAACAAAGGCAACTCCGACAAGCAAATACCCGTACACGAAAGATATCCCGCGTGACTCGCGCGCGTCTCAAGGCTCAAGAAGCAACCAGATCACACACACTTACAGTGTCGCGGATTCATGGCCGCGGAGCTAGAGAGAAAAATAGTTTCCCGGGTTTTGCCACGTCACAATTAATTTTCAAACAAAACCCAACCTCTATACACTGAATGCATGATTATAGATACATATAACCTGCATCCTAAAAGCACTGCATCTGCAATAATATGTTACGTCCTGCGACGTATTGCAGTTGAGCAATATTGCGAAGCCGAAAACTCAAAATCGATGAGTCAGAATAATATGTAGAACAGCGAAGTTGATGAGTATACTCTGTATACTCTGCGCGATCAGTTGTGTTTGTACACTCAACCTGGACTCTTTCCTATCTGTCGCTACCAAAGAGCTACCAGTCTTAAGCTGCGATTTCGGTCATTATAGAAAACTTTGCCTTAAATCGTGAGAATCAGCCAACTACATTTGTCCTTTATTCGAATACACCCATCCTGTATAAACCTGACTACAGCACATCAGCAGCGATTCAGCCCAAGTAGTTAAACGCAAGTTAGTAAGGATAAATAAAATAAAAGATCAAATTGGCGACTTAACATTTTTTCGGGTAAGAACGCTAGACGTCTGTGAAAAAAAAGTAAAAATTTTGCTAACAGATAAGGTATATCAGTGTGTTATATTAAAAAAAGTGATAATAACAGTGGTTCGAATAAGAACATAAAACATCTTATAAATGCAAGGAAATCAATTACAAAAGCAATCGAAAAATAAGTAAATACGAAAAGTGACAGTGTTTCAAAGCCTTATAAATCAAGTTTTTTGCCTAGTGCGACTGTAACCCTTTCCTCAAGAATGCTTAGTAGCAACATTCCCCTAGATTTGCTAAAAGAGCGGTCAGTCTTCTTGATCATAAAGCTCGCTAAAAAGCGACATATCCTGTGATCTGCTTAAATAGCGATTACTCATATCCTAAAAAGCACATAAAGGCACGAAAACCCTGTAGCCATAAAAATACGGTCTATGAACGGATTTATAAACTTATATCTAAATAAACGGAAATAAATAAAATCTAGAGTACAAAAACGATCAGAACAATAGAAATATAAAATCGCGAGTTTACAACAAAATTTAGGTAAGTGACCTGCTTGCGCTCATCGGAGATCGCGCTCACCTTACGCTGTAGTGTCAGCAAGGTAACAGAATGCAGCGCGTCAGATCTATACAGCGCTTAGGTCAGTTTAAAAACCAGGGCGATTCAAAATATTCGAAACATATGTATAGCAATTAATCTCGTGCATTTTCCAATCTGCCGTGTAAATAGTGATTTATTTATCATTATAAAAGCACGTATTTCATTCGATGAAGGATAATACCAGTGTAATAAATACAGTAAAAAAGAATAATCATAAAAGAGGCGGTAGAAAAATATTTTTACGGAAATTAATAAGTGAACAATTTAAATTAATTGAGGAATTAAGACAATTAAACAAGAAAATAGATTCATTTTTCCTATCGCAAGAAGTTAAGCAGCCTAAAATAATAAACAACCATGTAGAACGATCGGAGTTTCAAATAGAAATCGGCAACAAATTTGACGAGTTATTTAATTTTGTCATGACGGAATTGAATAAAACTAAATAGATTTTGGATTCTAGAATCACGAAAAATTAGTTTAAAGCCTAAAACCGTTCAAATAACACTCGTATAGCAGAGGCCAGTCAAATCACTGTATCACGCGTAAAGCCGTGGCGAATGAACTAACTAACCAAAACTTGTCGAGTTTGCAAAAAGGCGAAAAGTAGGTCGCGTATTGTAGCAGAAGTAGAACAGCAAAATTACATTCGAAAATTCAGGCTGAATAAAATTTTATAATAAATGAAAATATAACTAAAATGAGAGCACTGAATGAGTGATAATCAGAAAAATCCACCAGAGCAAAAATTAACAAGGAGCGTTGTTCGAAATAATCCGACATTACAGAATCAGATAATAATTCCTAACAATCAAACGCCATTTTCGAGGAGTAAGAAAATAATTAGATCACCACCAGAAAATAATACAACTGCACAAGCAAGAGACGAAAAAGCAGTAACCAACACTGAAAAATTAAATGATACAAGAGCCAAAAATATAGAAAAAATAGACCAAGAAATAAATTCAGAGCAGTCGAACAAAGAGAATTCCACAGGGGCAATAAAAAAAGAGATTTCAAGGCTCAACAAAGCCCAATAAACCATTAATATACCAACTACAACTAATAAACAGGAATCAACCGAAATATCTAAAAAAGAACAAAAAGCATCAGCAGTAATACCAATAACACCGTTGACAGCGATTAGAAAAGCAGAAGATTCGAGATTCGATAATAGTTTGAAACAGGACATATCGTTGATAGACATCGAAGGCTTTAACTAACAACCAAGCCTAATCGGCAACCTAAATAATTCACAGAGTAAATTCAACTTCAATTTTAATTTGGACAGTATCTTAGATAGCACCATGGTGGTTGGTGGGTCAGGTAATCAACAACTACAACAACAACAACAAGCGCCACAGCAGTTGCGGTTATCGCTAAAATATGTAGCGAATCTAATACCAGAATTTGACGGAAAGTGTATGTTGGTTAACGAATACGTAGAAAAATTAAAACATGTGAAAAATATGTTATCGGTGACCGATCAAGCAAATTTAATTCCGATACTAAAAATGAAACTAAAAGGCGACGTATATAGGGCTATGTTAAATGCACAAATTATTAATATTCGAGATTTTATCCAAGGTGTGCGACAGATTTATCCGTCAACTGATAAAATGACAACTCTTTATGAAAAAATAGCAGAAAGTTTGCAAAATCCAGACGAGACGGTACTCAGTTTTGCTAATAGGTTGCAAGAACTAGTATTGCAAGTAAAAGACAGCAAGGAAGTAGCAGCATATACAGAGGAAGAAAAACAAAATTTTGAAACTAAAATAGACGCTAAAACTCTATTAGCATTCGTAGAAGGATTATGGCAGGAAATACGTCTCGAATTAGGAACAACAAGGAATTTAGGTGATGCTATACAAAAAGCAATAGAAGTAGAGTCGAGATTAAACAGAAAAGATTTTATATATTTGGTAAAGCAAACAAAGTATTTTGCAGTTTAAGCAATCAAGCGGCAATATCAGGAGATACAAGCGTTGCCATATACTCGTGTCAAATTTGCCAAGACTATGGACATGAGGCATTGTTTTGCCATAAAGTAGCGTGTGTTTACTTCTGCAATAATCACGGGCATTCATGCCTGCAAAATGAATAGAATTAAAGGCAATCATTGTCCATATTGTCAAGTAATTGGTCATAACATAACTCAACGCCCATTTATAATAGAATATGAGCTGTGTTGGAAATGCAAAGAAAGCGGACATGATCCTAATAATTGTAAAAATCAAGGAAAACAAAGCGAAATGTGTGAATTCTGCAATGGCATAACTCATACAATAAAAGATTGCCCAGATGTAACGTGCAAAAGATGTAATCAACGGGGACATGTATTGAAATACTGTCCAATATTAATGGATAGAAAATGTGTGAAGTTTGCAATAAAAATTATCATGAAGCTGAACAGTGTGAAGAAGCTAAAATATTAGCAGCACAGAATCTATTCTGCTCTATTTCGCTCTAGCGAAAGCATGTCAACAGGATATCCAATGCCAGATTTGAAACGAAAAAGGTCATTCGGGAAAATACTGCCTAAAATTCATGACTCATAAACAAGCTACGAATAATGCCAACGCCTCGTATAAAAATCAAAATTATAACAACTATAATAATAACTATAGAAAAAGCAACAATTTTAATAATCAGAACAAAAATACAAGTAATCCTAATTGGAAACAAATAAGCTGCAAGTATTGTAAAATGAGAGGACATCAGAGTGCAGAAAATTAAAGAATCTAGAGAATATGGCTCAAGGACGGAAAAATTGCAGTTATTGTAAAGAAGATGAACACACAGTGGAAAATTGTCAGGAAATCAAGGCATTGGAATCAAGGGCAAATAAATTCTGTAGCTATTGCAAAAATACGAACCATATGACGGAGGAATGCTTTAAATTCCAGAATCAGCAAATTAATCGTGTGGAAAACGACTAAAGCCTTCTCGGGGCGAGTGGACGAGGAGTAATACGGCTAATGCACTTGAAACAAATACTGACACAGCAAATTTAATAAAAACAAGAGATACACGCGAAAAAAAAATGTTCTAAACACAGAGAAGTCGGAGAAATGCGAGAACGAAGCGAATATTACGGATATTGAGAAACTAGAAGTATATCACATAAAGTTAGATGATCGATTAGAATATATTGAGATTGCAAATCCATACACAATCAAATCATGTAGCCTACTCGTTGATAGTGGTGCACAAATAATTATAATTAAATTAGGTCAAATTTCTCCGGAGGCGTAATTACAAGATAAAAAATATTGTTGACAGGAATAACAAGCAAGCAGATAAAAACTCGAGGAATAGTTAAACTACCAACAAATAATAAATATTTTGATTTTCATGTCGCACCAGAGGAATTCGACATTCCGTACGATGGCATTTTAGGAATTAAATTACTCAGAGAAAGTAAATTACGCTTAGATGAAGGATATTTAGAGATAAATGACATAAAATTAGGACTACAAAGTGGACCAATTTAGAAGATATGGAGCAAGTACAAAACAAGGATCAGAATGCAAGAGTGGGAATAAACAACGATTGTAAGAAATTTCTCAATAGAATTTTAAAAGAAATCATTTATGAAAATGATATATATGAAGGCGTAAATGAAAATAAGTGGAGCGGGAGTAAAGTTGAAAATGAATGTATGTATGTATGTTGAAAATGAAATGTAGAAAATATAACTCATCAGAGTAATAAACAAATCAGTGTAAATGAGAGCACGGAGCATGAGGCAGAAAATTTCGACAATACAAAGGATTTCGAAAAAAATGAAATAGCGATAAAAAATACTTTTAACGATAATGTGAAAACAGTCCTGAATACAATAACTAAAGAATATGAAGTCAGTAATGATATTCAGACGGAAGTAATAAACGAAAATAACAAAGAGAAAAACAAGCCAGAACCGATGATAAGAATATTGAAAATTTTATATATAACATTAACTTAGGATTGCAAGAGGAGAAAAACTCGCAAGAAATCAGTGCAAAAGCAAAAGAATGTGATTTCAAGGACATATTAATAACAATGAAAGAAACTGGAAATGAATTGTCAAAAGCCGAAGAAAAATTGATGTTTGATGGAAAAGAATATCAATATATATCATTCGATATTGACTATATTCCTGAAGGAGCTCAATTAGTGGACGAACTGGGCATAGAGGAGAGTTTAATTTTAAATATAGAAGCAATCGATGCATTTGAGAAAACTAAACAAGACAAACTCAAGAAGCCTAATAGGCAGGAAGTATTACGAAAGGAATTACAGATGAAAAATGGTGGTAAAAGGAATCAAGAAAGAATTTAACGAATCACAAATAAATATCCAGATGTGTTCTGGATCGAAGGAGATGAATTAGGAACGTGTAACGTAGAACAACATGAAATAAATTTAATAACAGATAAACCTATTTATGTAAAGTAGTTTCCATTAGAGCACAAAAAGAAAGGGATTGTCATCAGTGAAACAAAGAAATTAGTCATAAATAAAGCAATCCGAAATACAAAAAGCCCATTCAATGTACCGGCATTAGTCGTGCCAAAGAAAGATCTTGTAACGGGAGAGAAGAGATACAGGTTAGTGATTGACTACAGGGCACTAAATGACCTCACTATAGCGGATCCTTATTTACTTCCAAATATTAACGAAATTTTAGATCTCATAGGAAATAAGAAAGATTTCGATGTTTTAGACTTAAAATCAGGATTTCATAAAGTAAAAATGAGACCTTCAGATGTAGAGAAAACTGCGTTTAGTGTACAGCCATTGTGAAGATTTGAATTCCTTGTTTTACCGTTCGGTCTCAAGAACTCTGCTAGGACATTTCAGCAAGTGATACAGTCCTAGCCGAATACATTAATAAAATATGCTACAATTATATTGACGACATTATTATTTTTGGAGATTCAACGGAAGAATTGGATGAAAGATTTAATTTAATAGCAGAAGCATTAATAGCGGCAGGATTAAAATTGGAACCATAAATGTGAATTTGGTAAAACAGAAGTTTGTTTTTTAAGGCATATACTTAGCGAAGCTGGGATAAGGCCGGATGAGAAGAAAATAGAGGCCGTCAAAAATTTTCCTATACCTAAAACTGTAAAAGGAGTGAGACAATTTTTAGGATTTGCTAATTATTATAGAAGATTCATAAAAAATCTTACTGATATTACAAAACCATTAACAGTATTATTACAAAAAGATAGACCATTCATTTGGAAAGAAGAACAACAAAAAGCTTTTGATAAACTGGTAAAGATGTTATGTTCTGCACCAGTCTTACAATACCCGCAATTTTACAAGCCATTTATAATAACAGACGACGCAAGTCAATATGCTCTAGGATGTGTCATTTCTCAAGGCAAAGACAGACCTATAGCTTATGCATCTAGAGTATTGCAAGGCAAAATAGGCAAAGACAGACCTATAGCTTATGCATCTAGAGTATTGCAACCAGCTGAAATGAAGTATGCGACGTATGAGAAAGAGGCTTTGGCGATTATGTATGCCATAAAAACTTTCAAAAGTTATATCTATGGTAATAAATTTGTGATTATAACGGATCACAAGCCATTGGTATGGTTAAAGTCAGCAGATAATAATGAAAGAGTACAAAGATGGAGGTTGAAATTACTAGACTATGAATATGAAATCATATATAAGGCTGGAAAGCAAAATACGAATGCAGATGCCTTGTCACGAAATCCAGTGGCAGAAGCTGGAATATGTGTTATAACTAGCGCGTAGAAAAAGCGAGAAGAGAATAAAATTCGCCAACAATTGACCAACGAAGATAAAATTAAAATCGTAAATGAACAAAAGACGAAAATCAGTAAGAAAAAGTTAAAGATAAAAAATCGTAAACGAAAATGAAAGGCCCAAAGAATAGAATTGCGTGTGACGTCGAGAAGCAAGAGAGCTACAGAAAAATGTAGAATACTCTAAACACGCAATTCAATTCCGAAAAGATAATGTAATACATTTCATTAATAATAATCACTTGATGAAAATACAGCGAATTTATTAAAAAATAAAAATATTTATTGGGATAAAAGTCTAGATAGTAATGAAATTGCGATAATAAACAAGGGAAATAACAATATTTTTGTATTATGTTTAAATACAGCGGAATCAGCAATAACGGTTAAAACAAATCTGATTAATTTATTTAAATTATTAAGGGCTATATGCAAAAGAATTATGCAATATTTAGTATATCGAAAGATATAAAAATAACAAATATTAGTTGGGATGAAATCGAAGAAATGTTGAAATATATTTTCAACGAGACAAACATTGAGGTTATAATTTGTCTAAATAATATAATTTATATAGACATAGATAAAAGAGATAGAACATTGGAAATGTTACACGCGACTAAAATAGGGGGATACTCTGGCGTTAATAGAACGTATAATAGAATTAAGGATAAATATTATTGGGAAAATTTAAAAGTAGACATTCAGTAAAAGATACAAAGATGCAAGGAATGTCAAAAAAATAAACTGAAAAGAATAAAAACTAAACAACCTATGATTATCACTGATACGCCATTAAAAACATTCGATAAAATTTCTATGGACATATGGACCGGTAAATGTAACTAAAAATAACAATAAATAATTTTATATATACAAGATCAATTAACAAAATTTATAGTAATTGTATCTTTGCCTGATCAAACGGCGGAATCAGTAGCAGATGCTCTAATAAAAAAATTCATATGTAGTTTTAGATCACCTAAACTTGTACTCACGGATAGAGCAAATTTTACAAGCAAATTAATAAAACAAATAGCTCGAAGATTTAAATTTAAGAAAGTAGAAACCACGGCATTTTCACCTCAGTCTGACGACTCGTTAGAAAGAGCACATCATCCGCTATGTGAATATCTAAAGAACTTTTCTTCAAAGAAAATGGAGTGGGACGAATTACTTGAATTCGCTCAATTTAATTATAATACTAGTGTCCACACTAGTCATAAATTTACACCGCATGAACTAGTTTTTGGTTATCCAGCTAGACTTCCATCTAGCGAACCATTAAAGAAAAACGAACAATTGCCTACTTTTAATGGTTATTTGGAAAATTTAGTAGCGAAATTACAAGAAATTACAGTGATTGCTAGAGCAAATTTGAAACGTAAATCCAATAGAACTAAAAATTGGCGAAAAAGTATATGGCTAATCAAAGAACCAAAACCAGGTAAATTCGAAAAGAATCATAACCTGGGGCCATATGAAATAATAAAAGTAAATGAAAATAGTAACGTAATTATAAATTACAATGGGAAACCAAAAACAGTTCATGTATATAAATTAAGCCGTTGCCATACATGATTCAAAAATATTTTTCTTTCTAGGAAACTTGGACACAATGATTCCTGAAATTATTTTAATTTTTGCAATTCTTAAAACAAGTCAAGCTATAGTAGGATTCGATTTGGGGGCATCTGATCCAATCATCACCACGTAGTCTTTACTTGATTCGGGGGAGTGCGATTTCCATCAAGAAGATGTAAACGCTACCAACGCCACCATACAACTTTTACAACTGGCAGAATTTAGAAAAGTAAGAGTAATAGAATGTAAAACAGAAATTAAGCGTACGGTATATCATTGCGGAATGTTTAGTCATATAGGTGCGGTAGATCAAGGCGTACAAGAATATATTTATGATATAAGCTATGAAAATTGCAAATTAATCCATGAAACAGGAATATTCAAATATGACAATTTTCACACTATAACTAATTTGAAAGTAAACTCAATCAAATCAGCAGGAATTGAATTGGCTGGAAGTATTAAAGAAAAAAAAAAATGCACAGGTGCAGCATATTCGGATAGTTTTGGTTCATGGAATATGTTTTAGTACAGGGACTTATAAAAATTACACTTTTAGAAGAATATGCAGATGTAAGCTTAGATAATGATAAAATAAGATTAAGTTCAGGGACAGTATGTAAATTCTCGGAGCAGCATTGTATTGATATACAAGCTAGCCGTACATTTTGGTCAGAAATAAATACTGATAGTTGTTTTAAAAATAAGTATGGTATATTATATGGAGGAATATCGACAAAAATAATCTCACAAAATCACGAGACAGTTTATACAATAAGTAATAATGAAATATCGTTCGCGTTAACTAGTAGAGAAAAGATAACGATTTGCGGTAGGATTTTATATAAAACAGAACATCCGAAATTGTTCATTTGCGAAGAAATTGATAATCAATTATTATTTCAAGAAGATATGCTTAACAAAAGGCCGATAGTTAATTTTGATCTTTTTACACAGGTAAACTCAAAATTTGTATACGTAGAAAAACATTTTAGGGGTCAGTTTAAAAATGTATACTTAAATATGCTAAAAGAAGAATGTGAATTAGAAAGAAAAGTGATTCCGAATTTCCTATCTCTCGTATCTGTTTCACCCGATGAATTTGCCTACAATATAATGCAAAAAATTTGGTATATTGCCAGACTAGCAGGTGAGGCTATACACATAAATAAGTGTACGCCAATAGAAGTAAAAATTCAGCATACTGACTATTGCTATACACAACTGACAGTCTCATCAGGAAACAAAACAAGGTTTCTCACGCCAAAAACTCATAGATAAACTGCAACTCTATCGTGCCTCAATATTTTAAAATTGGCGATAACTGGATAAATCGCATACCTGCGCCAAGAAAAAGTAATAACATCATCAAGACTTTGAAACCGTCAACCAAAATTGCATGGCAGCCGGAAAATTTGAATTCACTGGCAACCAGCGGAATATATTCACAAGAAGATCTTCAGAAACTACAGCAACACATAATGTTTCCGATGGAAAGAGCATCCTTACTCAACAAGATAGCCAGAGGAATGCAAGGTGAAGAAACAGTTCAAGGAGGCCTAATATTCAACCTATTAACCGAAAATACATTTATGAACATCGCTGAAAGCACATGGAATCGATTTATGGACAAACTGATCAGATTTGGATCAATCAGCTCAGCAATAATAATGATATTCATTATTATCCATATCTCCAAATCGATATTATAATACGAGGATATACATTACATGCAATGTACGGATGGACGCTTCATCTATTTGGAGCTATATTCAGCTCTTTTACACATTTACTAATCGTAATGAGAAGAAACGATATAATAGTAAACGACGATAAGAAAAACAGACACCAACGACAAATCCTCAAGATATCCAGCTACAAGAAATAGTCGTGCAAAATCCAATTAGTCCGAAAAAAGAAATATTCCCACCTATTCCTATACATCCACTTAATTCAAAGACCTATATAAATCAACCAATAGAATCAAAAGTTGAATCAAAAGTAGAATCTAAACCAGAATCGAAAATATCATTATTTTCGTTGAAGCCATTTTAGCATGTGTAGCTGTAAATATTCAAACCCGTTACTGTTATTCTACGTAAACAATAGGATATTTATACTAATGTTTGATATATTTATATTGCTAGGGTCGTAGGTAATAAATTAGTGTATAATATAAACTTCATTTATAATTTGAAACAAACTAAAATTAATTTTAATTTAGGTTAGATGTAACCACTAACAATAAGAGTAGTAGATTTAATAATAAGAATGTAAATAAAATTCTAGAGTATTCATATAAGTTTACAATAAATCAGACAATAATAATAATAATAATAATGCAAGTAAAAACAACTACTTCAAAATTTAGTTAGAATATTCTAGAATTTTATGAAGATTAAAGAATGTTGCCGAGAACTTAATAATTCAAATTGTTTGTTGATCTGTTATATAATTAAGTTGCTATTGTACCAATAAGCAACCAGCTTGTTGGGGGGATGTTACGTCCTGCGACGTATTGCAGTTGAGCAATATTGCGAAGCCGAAAACTCAAAATCGATGAGTCAGAATAATATGTAGAACAGCGAAGTTGATGAGTATACTCTGTATACTCTGCGCGATCAGTTGTGTTTGTACACTCAACCTGGACTCTTTGGACGACGCTCCTATCCGTCACTACCAAAGAGCTACCAGTCTTAAGCAGCGATTTCGGTCTTTATAGAAAACTTTGCCTTATCGTGAGAAGCAGCCAACTACAAGTGTCCTTTATTCGAATACACCCATCCTGTATAAGTCTGACTACAGCACAGCAGTAGCGATTCAGCCCAAGCAGTTAAACGCAAGTAAGTAAGGATAAATAAAATAAAAGATCGAATTTGCGACTTAACAAATAAATAACTACCAGGGTCACCTCGCTCCTAAAGTCGCTCAGTTGATTAGGTATATATATTTATAGCTCTGAAGAAAATAAAAAAGTAATAAGTTTATAATAATAACTACAAAAAATTAAAAGGTTACGCTATTAAAAATTTCAATGGATTTTCAATAACAAAATTGGATGCCATGTTCCATTTCGATTTCTATGAATCAGCAATTACGGAGAAAGATTTAGATAGCATAAGTGTAATATGTGAATTCTATAATACCAAACATTTAAAATTTGAAATAATATGTGATAAGAAGTTTTCTCATTGTTGCAATAGAGGAAACGTTGTATTATCTGAAAATATCAATTATCCTTAACGTTTAAAAGAATCTAAAAAAATGAACTATTAAAAAAGTAAAAGGTTAGGCGAGTTTGATATAAAGTTAATTTTTTTTAGAGATTTCAGTCCTTTTTAGGATTTTTTTTTTAATATTTCATGTTTCTCCTAAAAATAAAATATAAGCATCTTTACCACCTTTCGACCACGGCTTTTTTGTAACATTTTTATCACTATGAAATAAAATCACTGATCGTTCTGATACACTACCCTCGAATGACTTCTACACCTAGACACAAAAAACCACGAAGCGCACGACCTAGACCTCGTCATCGGCCACCCCGTACACCTACACTGAGAGACTTTCGGTGTAGCTGCTACTCCTTAAAGTGTAGTAGTGCCTCAAAACGCGGTAGTAGGTGCTACTCTTGCAATCGGAGTAGCAGCTACTCCGATCGGCGCAGCCCGTGCGCCGAGTCGGTATTCCAGCAGCGCCACCCCGTCGGTACAACAGCTGTCTGAAGCATCGGAACAACCGTTACTCTCTACTCCGCGCCAATGAATGAGTTTGCATGAATATGTATTTTTTGTCTCTGTAAATCGAAGTTGACGTGTTTCTTTATATGCCTGTTTCATTCATTGAAAAAATAAATTACTTTTGCCCCGCAAATAGGTTTACAACAAAAATATGCTACTTTTCCCTCGATTTTCAGGCGCAAAAAGTGGCCATTTTGATCGGGTGTGAAATAAAAGAATTTTCAAAATTGCAATATTTTTTTAAAGAATAAAATAATATAAATTCTTATAAAGAGTAATTATAAATTTATCATTTGTTTCTTACAGCAATTAAATAATAAACATGCGCCGCGCTTCAGCGACTAACGCGCGCTAAAGTGTGAGATGTAGAGCCCCGAATTCACTCCGACAATCGGAGTAGCCACTACTCCGATCCGTCGGAGTAGAGAGAGAGCGTGCAATATGAGTAGGATTAGTTCATTTTCGGGACACGGGCTGCGCCAAACGTACGGCGCTTCCGTCGCCGCTGTTGCAGCGAATCAGCTGCACCGAAAGTCTCTCAGTGTAGACACCGCCCTCAAATGATGTATTTACCTAGACATAAAAAATTACGAAGCGCACCATCTTGACCTCGTCATGGGCCACCCCGTACACCTAGACACCGCCCTTGAATTATTTCTACACCTAGACACTAAAAACAATATGTGAGCGAGCATGCAGAAAACCGATGAGAAAGTAATATCTATTTGTATATAGCTATGCGGCCAACTTTACGGTCCTAACATTTGTTGCGGCTAACTTAACGGTCCTAACATTTTTTGATTTAATTTGAGCATTTTGTGAATGACACACACGTGTATTATATCAAAGGTAGCTGTTTTTATCAATATTTTGTTGAAAATCATAGTTTGGCATAATAAAACATGATATAAGTCAAAATATATTAGAGACAACAAAGAAACGCATTTATTTTTTTATAATGAAAAATGCGAACCTCAATATAGAAGTAAATAGTAGCGCGGGCGCCGCGGCTTCGTCTGCTTCTCAAACTCGCCTTCGAAGTCCATGATCGTTACAACAAAACTTTTTAGATTCAATGACAACAGTTCAAAAGTATTGTATACCAGATCTTTTCATTACTATGACTTTTAACCCAAAATGGAAGGAAATTAAACAAAATTTGAGAAGAAACCGCTGCTAACTTCATTAACAGTATGCTTTCTCCAAGAGATGTGATGATTAAGAGAATTGTTTTAAAGCTTCTTAATGAAAATATTAAAAACTTAGCACATACTTATAATAGTATTGTTCATGACCGCCATGTTCATAAATTTTAGAATGCTTGAATCGACACACGATGCGATGATAACTACAAAACAATTTCGAAACCTATATATATATATATATATAAATGTGTGTATATATATATATATATATATACACACACATTTGGAAAATTTAAAAATACTAATGACTCCTATAATTTTTGTATAAGATTTTCTAAAAGTTTACGTATGAATGCACTGTTAATGAAGAGTGTATTTTTTCTATTTTTGGTATGATACAAATTTTAAGAATCCTGAAATATGTCAGTGTTTGAAATTATCTAATCATGTTAAAACTGTCAGAATAATTTATAAATTAATAGTTTAAAATTATAGAATTTTAAAATGAATCATCAAAGTAACTCTACAAATAAATGGAAAAAAAGTCAGGAAGTAAGTGTTTTAATTTTATATCGCTTGCCAAACATTTTAAAATTGAAAAATTATTCATGGATCTAATTTTTCATTTAAGGATAAAATAAAAAAATAACCTCAGGGGTAAACCAATCAAGAAAAAAATTTTTCTTCGTAAATCTCGAAATACGTCAACTTTAATTTCTTATTTCTTGATGGTAGTGCAATTTTCAACCAAATCTAGCCGATTTTATCAATTTTATATTGAAAAATAGCGAAAAATTGCACAGTTACCCCTAAAAAAACAGGGTTTGTCACCCTTCGGGGTAAAAGTTATGCCTACAGTAGCGTCTTTTTATAATAAAGAATTTAGCATTGGTTTTATTTAAAAACTCCAAATAGTTTTTGAGATATTAGAAAAAACCTGTTTTTGGGGGTAAACTTCAAGGGTGATTTTCACCCCTTAAATCGACGAGTTAGCACGTAAGAAAGAACACGTGTCTAATATTTTCTCGAGTACTACAACCTATCACAAAATGATCAAAATCGGTGAGGTACATCTGGGGACCCTTCCTTGTCAGCATCCCGGATTTTATTCCAGATTTTGAGAGCCCCTTTTCCTGCTTTCTCTCCTTGCTCAGTTAAATTATCTATGCTTGATAATAGTCTTCATCCCGGTATGTGTCCAACCACCCTCGATCCCCCCGTCTATGGAGGCAGCTGACATGGTCCCAACACATGACTGTAAGCGGTGCCAGACTGGGACCATCATACCAGGGTATAGCACGCGATACTGCCCTAGTCCACTTTTACTTTTTCGAACCTCCCACCCCGAACAAAGTGCTTGGCTCTATGGAGAGTTTCTGGCAGACATCAAGCAATATCACACACGGTCAGCGGGAGCCAAAGGTGGTTCAGTTCACTTTGGCTCGCTACCTCAGAATGCCTCCCCACCCAGGATCTTCTTTTGGCAGCTTACGGGTCGCACCGCACGGCAAACGCGGCGGCCTGATTTGGTCTACGGAGCATATTTTATTTCTGCTCTATCCTCTGTGGTATATGCCACAGCGAGCTCTCCCCCATCCGCCACCCAGGGGACGCGCCACGTACGGGTGTCGGGCTTCCCCGCGTGGTGTGTGTGTGCATAAATTTCTTATCGAAGCACTCCCATATAAATAAAATTGCTAAAAATTACACGTAGCGGCATTTACGATTAGCATCAATTATAATCAAGTTGCTCATTAGAATATAATATTGAAGTAATTTTATTATTATTTCAGATGTTTCGACGAAATATGATTTTTATGTGTATAGGGTTATTATTGTTATTAACACTTTTAAATATTTTTAACATCTGGTCCACTCAGTATAACACAAGATCAGACAAAGAAATCAGATCATATACAAATAATTTAAAAAAAAAAAAACAACATTTTAAATCACATGGTTTAAAGAATCAACTGTTACATGTGCAAATAATACAAGACGAAATAAAGAAAAGTATATACACACTACCATTGAGGTATTTTGATCGAAATTTGCAGTATAAATATGTACTCGAGAATATTATCAATGAATTAAACATAGACCAAAATTTGAATAGTAGTATTATTGACAAACTAAGTAATGTGAGTATTCAAATATTTTTGATAAGCATATAACAATCTTTTTACATAATGAAGTATAAACATTTTTTATTTATATGTAGTGGCCGAATAGCCGTCAACTAGTTCCATCACCAACACCAGAATTAGGAGCAGTAATAGAATTTTTACGAAGTATCAAAATCACACATGTTGATAATGCTAAGCTAGGAACGCAATTAAAGTTGATGATAACATTTGAAAATGGTTTAAAAGCTTTATTCAAACCACAATGGTATAAAAGAACAACCAAGATAAGTGGCTTAGTATACTATGGAAAAGATAGACATAATGCTGAAGTTGTAGCATTTTATCTTGCTCTATTACTTTCATTTCGAAGGATACCTTTGGCTTTGATAAGAAAATGTATGATAAACGTTTAACTGTGAAACACATACGCGCGCTTGAGAGATTCTGTTATAACTTGCCATGATCAGCTTTAATTTATTATAGTAATCTACGTTACACATAAGTTTTGCCACTTCCGCTGGTTCACGAATTTGGCGTCCAATTACTTCCATTTATTTACTCTCTCGGGCGTTCCCGAGAAACGTGAAATGTTGAATTTTTAAAAAAATTCAACATTTCACGTTTCTACTGCAGAAATAGCGCTTATATATCGACATCTGTGAGGAATAAGGTCGTATCCTGCGAGAACGACGAATCTCGCAAACTGTTTTGAAATCGACGTATCCCGGGATCCGCTTCAAGCACGACGAATCTCGCAAGTTTTTTCGGAAATAACGTATCTCGGGATCCAATTCGAGATCGACGTATCTAAGGCTCGTATTCTTTCTCTCTACAATTTTTTAGTGGCAACTCTGCAAGATTTTAAATCGCACGATTTCTGGCAAATATACGCGGTAAAAAATTTTGAAAATATTTGAGTCCTACAAATAAGTTTAAGGACAATGAAAAATATTTCGGAATACCTTTCGCGGTTTCTTCTTACTGCAGCCATAGTTTTAATCAACACTCGTTTCCTTTCGGTATCAAAATACTCGACACATTATTGATACTCCGGCACATCACTAGTAGCGGTAACAGTAGCAGCTTCTGCTGCTACTGTTGTATTTGCTGCTGTGGCTGCGGTCTGCAATTCGGCCAGAATGGTATCCAGCACTTCAGGATCGTAGTAATAGTTATCAGTCATTGCTATTTAAACCCTGGTCACGAAGCTTGGTTTTTTTTTCAAAAACACCTCATAAAATGTAGGCAAATGACTAAGCGAATGGTTATCTGTAGATAGCGACATATGTATGTTACAGCTGTAACGTAGTAGAAGCGCTAGCATTATAGCTGAATGAAGCAGAAAATCGACTGACATACCGATTTTTTCCCTTCAGTCCCGCTTTTCATAGTGTAAATAAAAGCTAAATCTTCAATCAGGCAGAGTGTCAGTTTTCATGCGCCTTGTGGCTAAAAAATACACCTTTTATTTACTATCCATAATGGAAACCGTCCGTGAAATTCAGCGGCTTTATTATTTCATCTTCCGCGGAAATCAATTAGCTGTAAGCACAGCGGTGAAATTTCTTTCATTACGAAACTTGCATCATATGTTATCTTTGCAAGAATTAATGACCAAATATAATAAATATGTTGGTAAGTAATCAATCTTATCAAATTATTAAAAAAAAAAAACACAATTTTACTGTAAATAGATATATTTTTGCAACACGCGAAAATATTCTAAGGGGCACGAGTAAGGCCAATGATCATGATGATGAGGAGAGACAAATTTATGCTGTTATCCTCGAGTGATGACGGCATCGATAAGATACGGCGATGGGTCCCGCTGCAGTAGGCACAACTTGGATTATCTTTTGATTTGGACGAGTCCGACAACGTCTACGACTATGGTGACAATGATGCTGGTACAAGTGCACCGATATCGCGCCGCTATATATGAAAACCATCCCGAGATCAAAGCGATTGCACACTAAAAAGACGGAGTTCTTAAAGAGAAAACCTATAATAATATAGATGTTTTTAATAAAGTTATTAATAAAAGCACTGACATTATCATGCATATAAATATTAGAAGCATGAACGCTAATTTCGATAAATTAAAAATGTTGATTAAAAATCTTACTAACAAACCGGCAATAATTATATGCACTAAAAATTTTGAGCAAATGAATGATAACATCTATGGACCAATAGGTCTAAATCACAAATATAAAAGTTACTACAACGAGAGTAACATAAATAGGAATGATGGAGTCATTGTTTTTATAATTTCAAATCTAATCCAAATAACGGAAATAGTTGAGATGAGAAGGTTCAAAATTGTAAACTCAAAAATAAAGTTTAATAACAATAGTAAGCTTGAAATCTCAGCTGTATACAGATCTCATTGTATCCCGAAGTTTGAATTTTTAATAGGTTTAAACAATTAATTTATTCAAAAAAAAGATTGTTAAAAATCATCTAGTAATTAGTGATTTTAATATAGACTTATTGGAATGCGATCACCACAGGTAGTATTTTGTATGTAACTTTTTTGAAAAAAGTTTTATTCCTGGTTTTGTGGGTATTACCGGTGTCAAGACCGTACTTGGTATGAGGACGGGCTGCGCGAGTTCTACAAATAATTATTTATTTATTCGGAAGCTCGAGAGCTTTTATTGTTACTACAGTTACGCGCGGACTGTAAGATCTAAGTACGTCCCACGTTACTTGTCTGCGCGGACGGTATTCTGTCCGCGACTACGTTTGGCGGACGTAGTAGTATCCGCTGTTACTTGCGGTCATTGAATGCAAGTCGGTTGTGACACTTCTGTGTCCTTATTTAGGGGGGGTCCTTATTATTTTAGCTATTTATTTGAGAACCGCGGACTCGGCGTTATGTCCGCTATTCTCACCTCGTGTATGAACGCTGACGGTTTGTCCACAAGTATCGAACTCTTATCTGCACGTCGTAACTGCGTAGCTGATGTGAATTTATTTATGCCAATTGAGGTTTAATTATTATTTACGATTTAATACACAAAGGTTTCAATTGTATTGATTGTTATGTTTTTATTGGCCCAGAGCACTCCACATACGAGATCAGAATACAGATTTAGATGTATTTAGATTGAATTTAGATGTTGTATTGTTGAATTCGCAAGTTCTACGTTTTACGGTTGTTTCTTAGAAAGTTATTAAATGTTATTAAATTAGCTGTATTAATAATTAATCTTAACAACTTACAATTATTATTAACCTACGCACTTGAGATGGTTCTAAACACCCGTTCGTGGCAGATGCTGATTGTTACAATCTACACGCGTTCACGTGGCAATATATAGTTAAGATGATCAACTGCTATTGCTAACTCCGGAGATTCCACTCGACGGTCCTCAGCTTGTACTTATCTGTGTGGCACGGATCTGAGTTCAAATGGCTCTCCGGTGTATGCTATGCCAAGGGACGAATGCTCCCAAGGTGTTGGACGGATTAAGCACGCTCCAAGCACTAACACTAGCAAACATCGCCACTTTACCTTAGAATCAGTCGCTACCGAAAGGGATATGTCACTACGCTAAAAGGCCCTGCGTGGATCAGCTCCGGGGTTTTTAAAGCCTTGGTGCTGATGCAAGGAGTTATGAAATTTAGATGAAAAAGATCGCCGTAGTTCAATCAACATTTGCCACACTAAGGATTGACGCATACGCTGAACAGTCGTGGTTCGCGCGCAGAACTGGATTACTGATCCAATAGTAAAATAATCATGTGATAATTCATCATGTGATAAAAAACAACTCTTGTATGATAAATGGCAACTTGACAAAAATAATGAACAACTGACTAAGCACAGTATAAAACTTATGCCAGAATACTTGATACAGTAATTTGAGATGATAAAATTATATTCGAACAAAACCTACTACACAAAAATTCTAACAACCCAAAAAAATTATGGGAACTTATTGGAATAATACTTGATAAGTTATTTTACATAGGTATTAGAGGACAGGCTCGTGATCTTTCTCTCAAGCTACTTAAAGAGCAGATATCAAAAAGTCAAAATTTATGGTAATGAGAGTGATTTCTTACTAGTAAACACCGAAGTCCCACAGGGTACTATTCTGGGACCACTGCTGTTTGTTCTATATATTAATGATATCGTAAGTGAGATCTTTATGGGGTCAATCGTGTCATATGCTGATAATACGGCAATAGTAGCAACAGGAAAAAATTGAGACGAAGCCCAAAATAACATGAATAATTTCTTGAATGTAATATCTGAGTGTCTAGCATTAAACAAACTATCTCTAAATGTAGATAAAACTTTATGACTTTTGACAGCTACGCGGATAGTGTGCTACCTTAAACTCATATCAAGATGGGAAATAAAAAAATAACAAGAGTTGAAAGTACTAAATATCTAGGAATAGTCTTGGACTAAAATCTTAAATCGAACAAACACATTCAATACCTAGTCAAGAAAACTGAATACCTTGTATATATATTTTATAAAATCCCTAAGACAATGTTAGTGGAAACTCTTAGAATGATTTACTATGCTTTCTTCCATAGCGTGATAAGCTATAAAATTAGTACCTGGGGTGAAGCATATCGAAATAATTTACATATTTTACAGAAGGTTCAAAAAAAGATACTATAAATGAAAATTCGCTTAACAACTGTTCTGATTTAAGGCACTGCAATGGCACTATAAAGATCTAAAAATACAGTTTCTGGCTTCTGATAGTGCACCAGGTGCAGAAGTACCCGGAACAGATCTATTATAATTCCCAAAAACAAGAAAAGAATTAGCGACAAGAATAGCTATAAAAAGGCGATAGTTACTTTTAATGCACTATCGCATGACTTGAAAAATGTAAATATTGTAAAACCTGCACAAATGAAAAAAATTAAAAATTGGATAAGAGTAAACTACTGACTAGAAAAGCAATTCTATTATGTATGTAAGAATGTGTGTATGTTGTGCATGTAAATATATATGTCTATATATGTATATACATATACGCATGTAAGTATTAAAGTGATAAAGAAACTGAATTGATCTCGAGGAAATGATATATTGTTTGTAGAGATAGTAATAATTCTCCTACGTTGACTCGATCCCTCAGTGGATATTCAAAAATAGAATGATGTTGGCTCTAATAGTCTTCCCGATGCAATTTCTGCGTGCGGAAGATGAAAAAACCAATAGTTTTTTTTTCTTTCTCCGACGTTTCGGCGGTCAGTGCCACCCTTATAATGAAACTTTTTATTCATATTAATATTATGTATATGAGATCTTGGTTACAATTTAAAAAAAAACACTGCCAATTCATTGGCACGTAGCTTCTTCCAAGAAGCCTAAATTTATAATCTAATAAGTTTAATAAATAAAATATTGTTTTAATATACGGTATAATCTGCCTGCTAATGTATGAGGCGGTTTTTGATATATAAATTATTATGTAAGTTTTGGATGGTTTAATTTCCAAAAGTTTGCAGACCCCTCTGTTTTGTTATTATAGAATATGAACGCTGCTGTCAATTTTTTTTCAAAGAATATATATATATATATATATATATATATATATATATATATATATATAAGAGGAAGCAAAAGCTTGACAAAAATCAGTTATTACATTTTAGCTATTTACTTGAGAACCGCTTGACGAAATCGTTTAAAATTTTGAAGCATTTGACTACATTGTTTAAGAGATATAAGGAATCAAAAAATTTTCCAAAAGAATTGAAACCTTGATATCTTTGGACCCGTAGGGCTTTAAAAGCTGCGCAATAAACTTAGCTAAAATACATAAAATATCTTCTTTTTCCCAAAATCTCAAGTGCAATAAGGCGTGTTTGCGTCCGTGATTGAGGCACAAAAAATAACTTATTTTTTTCAGTTTTCGATTTATTACTAAAAAAATAAAGTAGTCAAATCACTTGAAATTTTAATGGGATATAGTTTGACACATGACCTATCGACATGCTTTTTTTCGTGAGGTTATGATGCTTAGTTTTAGAGATATAAATTAAAAAAAAATCACCTTTTTCATTTTATCTGCCGAACAAAGCAGTTGATTCCGACGACCAAACGAGGAAAAGTAGGTAATTTTATTCTCTTTGAAATGCATTTTAGCTGATTGTTTGTTACAATGAGATGATCGAAAAAAAAGCAAAATAGTGTTTTTCAAAAATCAAAAAATGGCCTTAAAAAATAAAAAAAAACTTTTCAGTTTTGCCAAGATTTTCACTTTTTAAAGTGAAAATCTTGGCAAGAAAAAGGCTATCAAAAAAAAAAGTTTTTTTTTTGAGAGATTTCACATCTTTTACAAAGCATATTCTTCTTGCTATTGCACTTCATTAAATCTTGATCTATTCGATAGACAACAAGCTACTATTGGTTCAGATATTGATCGCATCGCGCATATAATCGTATAGCAATATATGCATATATATGTATAGCATTACATGCATATTATAATCGCGTGTCGCCGAGTAGCAGACGAATGTCGGTAAAGTAGATTAACTACTGTAACCACTGGTGTATAATACCAAATATACTCACCGGAACTCACGTGACCGGAGGAGATGAAAAATATCGAGAGAGGATGGAAACTGAACGAAATGAAATATACCGAGCAAATTTTCAACTTGCAATATTAAGTTAATAACTTAATATTCTTGAATGAACCTTTTATACATGAAAAATTAGGAGAATATATTTAATTAGATACCAGCAGATTGCGCAAACGCGCAATAATAATGATTTAAATGCAATCGAGATTTTTTTTAGGGTTAGGAACACCGAATTTCAAAGTATATAGGGTCGCGCCGTCGACAAATCGTACTTCGTACTTTTTCTTGCCAAAGCGGCGCTATGGCGCTCCTTGATAGTTGAGAAAATAAAAAAATATCTGTTTTTCCCGAATTAAGAATCCAAAAATAGATATGCATGTCAAAATTTATTGATATTGACGGAATAGTTTCAGAAATATTACGGTATTCATACACACAAACACACACACACACGTATGTGGCGCGTCCTCTGCGTGATGGATAGGGGAATGCTCATCAGTAGTAGTACCCAGGCACCATGGGGAAAGTAAACAAAACGGACCTTGACCCCCCACCTTGAGCCAGTGACAGGTCAAGGTCAAGGTCAAGATTGTTAACTCCCCATGGTGCCATTTGTACTTTGGAAAGACCCCCCCCCTTCTCCTTTCTGTCTATCCAAAGTACCTCTGATTTTTCGAGACACTAGAGATAACCTCTTCCCCTTTTCCTTCTATCCAAAGTGCCTCTGATTTTTCGAGGCACTTTAGAGATAACTCTTTCTACCCGAAGTGCCTCTGATTTTTCGAGACATTTTGGAGAGAACTTCTCTTTTTATCCAAAGTGCCTCTGATTTTTCAGGGCACTTTGGGGAGCTACGGAGCAACTTACTCACTACGTTGACCCTACAACGGTCGACTGACAGGATTTTCGGGTGCGCGCGTGTAATACACACACACGCGCGAGACACAACAGTCGGAGCCCGTATTGGGTGACGATAAGACACATATACACGTTGTCAATCTGTGTGTAGTACAGCAGGTATGCAGTGCATGTCTAGATAACGAAAATATTTCTGAGTCGTGTAATTTTTGCGGGGTGCGAAAGCATGTGTCCAAGGACAATCCGGTGAAACAGTTAGTAGACTGAGCCTTGAATCGTAGAAAAAATATTGCAGACGTGATCTGTATCGCGCACAATGCTCAAGGATTCGACGCGCAGTTCGTGATAAAATATTTTGTGGGGCGCGAAGATTTCCGTGAAATGCCTTCCGTAATTCTAAACGGGTCAAAAATAATTATGATGAAGTTTGCCCACATAAAGTTTCTCGATAGTTTGAATTATTTGCATATGGCTCTGAGCGCTTTACCCAAAGTTTACGGACTTGGCGGTTGTATTGAGAAGGGAACATTCCCCCACTTATTCAACAGACCGGAGAATCAGAACTATGTGGGCGAGATGCCACCCGTAGAGAGCTACTCACCCAACTCGATGGGTATCGAGAAGCGAAAAACATTCTTAGAGTGGTACGACGATAGAAAAAGACAAAATTACATTTTTGATTTTCAAAACGAGGTCATCAAGTATTGTAAGCAGGACGTTAAGATATTGAAACTAGCATGTCTTGCCTTCAGAATGACATTTATCGAATGCGACTCGACAGATCCGTTCCTAGAGTGCGCAACTATCGCGTCGTCGTGTATGCGCGTGTACCGTAAACAATTTTTGAAAAAAAAATACAATCTGGATTATACCGTCGAGCCAATAAACAATCGCTTAAAGCAGCACAATGGCTCACGTAGATACAGAATGAGACAGGCTGTCCGATACAACATTCTATAAATTTGCGTCACTGATGGTAGTGATTTGTCAATCGTTAATAGTGAGAGTATGGACGAGCGGAACGAGAGAACACTTAGAGTTTCAGGAAAAATTAGGAGTCATGGGTATCGTCTCATTGAGAAGTGGGAGTGTGATTTTGATCGCGAGTACAGTGAGAACGAGCAGATGATGACGTATATAAAAGAGGTTACAAAAGACTGGCATACACCACTTAATCCGCGAGATGCATTTTTCGGTGGTCCCGAGAATAAAAAAATTAAATATGCCGATGTGTGCTCATTATACCCGTACATTTGCAAATATGGTCGCTATCCCGGCGGTCATCCGAAACTTTATGTGGACGAGGTTGAGTGTGCGCGTGTAGTTGGCCCCGACAACGACATCAGCCAGATTGACGGTCTGCTAATGTGCGAGGTGTTACCGCCGAGAAATCTGTACCATCCTATTCTGCCCATAAAAATGCATAATAAGCTATGATTTTCGCTATGTAGATCGTGTGCCGAATCCAAGTGTCAGGAAGACTGTAAACACGAAGACGTTAACGCGCGCGTTTTTGTCGGTACCTAATTGGCTGACGAGCTTAAAAAAGCCGTAGAATTTGACTACGTAATTACCTAGGTATTTGAAATAGGGTCGTATAAAATTACACAATTTGACAAGCGGTCGTGTAAAGGCGGTCTCTTTCACGAGTACATTAATAAATTCTTCGCGGAAAAGACGCTATATTCAGAACTTTGAACAAGAGGAGGGCATAAAACTCGATAAAAGTCGGATAAAATTCAATGCTGGTCTACGCTCCGTGGCAAAGCTATGTCTCAACTCGTTGTGAGGCAAGTTTGAGCAACGCGAAAACATGACAAAAACCGAAATAGTAAGAGACCCACAAAGATTGTTCGAGCTACTAACTAGCCCCGATAAAGCCCCGATAAAGATTTTGCCTATTTTAAATTTTAATACTAGCCCCAATAAAGTTGTGAATTCTGTACTCCCGGCCAACGATGACATACTCTACGTTAGTTGGGTAAATAATGACGAGGATGTCGAAATTGAGCCGTCAACGGGACCATTTTTAGGACAACTCACTGACAAGTTGGCGGACTATGGGTTAGGCACGTACATTACATCCTTTGTCTCCGGCGGACCAAAATTTTATGCCTATAAGTATATAACACCTGACGGCTGTGAATCGTGTGTATGTAAGATCAAAGGTATCCGATTGAATGCATCAACATCCGAAAAGATCAATTTCGAATGTGCGCGTAAACTTGTGAGCGGTGAAATACCACCGACATTTGTCTCATTTGATGCTATTAGGCGTACAGCGCTGCATGATGTAGTCACACGCGCGGAATGTAAAGTATGTGAACCTGTGTATTCTAAACGACGCTTTGTTGCCAACGACAAGAGTTACCCGTACGGGTATGTAGTTCTAAAATGACGAATAAAAAGTATAAACTTAATACAATTTTTTTTCTATATATTTAATAATAATTTACCCAGCTCAGAACTAGTCGTCAAAACCGCTCGCGCGTCACAAGCCTCCCGAAAGGGGGGCGAGCCATATGGCTAACCTTCAGAGGCTCGCACCGCGCGCGCAAATGAGCTCCCTGAAGGGAAAGCCTTATGACTTGCCTTCGGAAAGCTCGACGACCGCTTGCGCATGCACGCGAGGAGGGGGCATCCCGCGCCGCGTGTTTGTGGTTCTCCCCCGCCAGGGAGCGTTACAGATGCTCGGAGTGTTATAAATCTCACGTGTCGCTCGGTCTGATGAGCAATTCGTGTGCATCACCTGCCCTACCGCATCATGGATGTGCGCTGGAGACATTCCTGGACATGCATGATTGGCGGTCCCACCTCGTGTGGCAAGACCGTGTTTTTCGGCAATTTTCTTAAATACATCGCACAGATGAACGATACACAATTTGAGCGTATATTACTCTACTGTGCAGAATAGCAGCCTGCTTATAAGGAATTTGCTGGTGGTAGTAGTATTGAATTTCACAAGGGATTGCCAAAGCCGGAGGACTACAGTGGAGATCCCAAACAACCGAAACTCTTGATTCTCGACGATCTGATGCGCGAGTCGTCCAGTGCGAGTGTAGTTAATCTATTTATCAAGGGCAGCCATCATTGTAAATTGAGCATTTTCTTTCTCTCGCAAAATCTCTTTCATCGGGGTCAGCGAGAAATATAGTTGAACTCGAATTACCTAGTTATTTTTAAGAACCCTCGCGATCGCTCGCAAATACAGGATCTAGCCCGACAGCTTCATCCCGAGGACACGAAATTTTTGCAAGAAGCCTATAGCGATACTGTCTCTCAACCATTTCATTATCTACTGTTGGACTTGAAGCAGGGTACATCGGAAAATTGCCGGTATCGCACATGCATATTTCCATTCAGAGGCATCAGAATGTGTATGTGCCGCGCAAACAGATTAAAAGCAACTCCGTCACCGAAAATGTGCCAGTCGTTCGTGTGTGATGGATCGAGCAACATCGACAGCAGCAGCAGCAGTAGCAACAGTAGCGCCACCACAGCCGACATCAAGTAAGCAGCAGCAGCAGCGTCATCACTATTCCATTAGACGAAAGTATCTGGATATATTGAAAATGCTGTGCTGTCATCTTGACACGACGCAGCGCAGAGCTCTGCTGCGTCAAGCCTACCCCAAACTTGTGATAAGCCTGGTCGAGTGTGTATTACTATTCTGCGTGGGAACGTACCACTGAGCAGACGTTATAAGAGCAAGTTACGTAAACACGCACCATTACTGCGCAAAATCATAGCACCGGGACAGACGATAGTCTCGCAAGAGACTTTTAATTAAAGCTCAAAACCTTGTGCCGGTAATAGTGAAACCTGGTTTATCAGCATGGAGCATGCTAGGAAAATGATTTTAGTGCCTCAAGAGTGTATCGAGAGTGTAAGACAGCAGCAGCAGCAAAAACGTCAATGTTTACCAATAACAGCAACACCACCACCACCACCACCGTAAAACGACTATCACAGATGGCTGGCAGTAGTAATGACAATTACCTCAACACAGTTTAGACACAGGGCTCCGAGGTATTACGACTGGATGACGAGATGAACAAGATTTTGAATTCGAGTGAATTGGATGATCGGCAAAAGTACTCCATGTACCAGAGGGTGTTACAACGGTTCCTACATTACAAAAAACAAAGTAGCGAGGACGATGAAGCCGGTAATGTGTTGTTGTTGCTGACAGTCGATAAAACATTACCACCACTGCAGTCTATTACTACAAATGGTGATTGCGAAGTAATATCCGATCTACATATTATCAATAGTGTACCACCAAATCTAATGAATAGCCTAGGTCGATCTGGTAGCATTGCCTGGAATAAACTCGGTATGATTACGGTAGATGGCGTGCGTGCACGAGGTGTTAATATTGTAGACTTGGTGAACGAAGCTGTGAGACGTAGAAAAAGGCCACTCTCTCGTAGCTTCGATCAGTTTGTTCGCGTACTTCGTAAGGCACACGTACCACTGGAATTTATAGGGAATAACAAACTTCATCTTGCTGTAGCGACTGCTGTAGCAGAAGAATCTAACACCAGCGTCAATAATAATTCTCTACTGACTGCTTCTGATAGGTCATTATTATCTGTACCGGGGCGACAACAACAACAACAACTAGCATCCAGTGGAAGCGCTAGTGACGAGGAGGAGGAGGACTACGACGGAGAGAAAACACTAGATTCGAATAATTTGACATTTTTGAAATATCGCAAAGGCGATAAAAAGAGAAAACGAAGTGGTAGCAGTCGTGCAGCAGCAGTCGACACTACGGTAGATACTTTAATAAGATCTATAGCGCCACCTGCTAAAAAACAAGAAGTACTAAAATTCAATATCATTAATTCACATTCAATAAGATGGCGCCGGGGGGAAATGGCCCTCCTGGTAAGCCTCCTGATAAAAATCTTGATAAAGTATTTAAGTGTCACCCAAAACAGCGTGTAACAGTTGTAATTGGTTTACTGTGTGAAAACATATATCACAAAAGTGACTATGATAAGTGCAAGACTCAAAAATATATCAGTGATGTGTTTGTAATATGCCCGGACCACGTGGAGCTTAACATAACCTTAAAAGTCCATGATATTGCATTAAGTCAAGAAGCTACAACTCTAATAGCTCAAATAAAAAGTTTTAAGGAGGATGAGGTTAAACACAAAATTTTAAATGAAATTTCGATCTTGTCATCACAAGAAAATTCATCCACATTAGCTGATGGAGACAAACACAACCTAACAATTCTCTCGGACAATAATGAATTAGAAAATTTACATGTTGAAAATCAACTATTAAAACAACTTAACCAAGAACTAACAGATAAAAATCTACTGCTCAAAGAACTAATTAAAAAGGAGAAAAACGATTCAGTGAGGCTACAGCATAACCTAAAAACTTACGCACAAGTCACGTCCAATATTCTACCTACTAAAAGAAAAAGAATACCCAGAATCATCGTCAAGAACATTATAACAGATGAACAAGGCAAGAAAGAATTTACTAAAAAGGTTTGTGATATCCTAGTCAACGAGAAAGATATTAAAACTAAGCAATTTAGGAAAGTAAATGAGAATGAAATTGTTATAAACAGTATGGATGAAAAGAGTGTTGAAACAACTTTCAAACTGCTGACTGATAAAATCTCTAACCATTGTAAAACAACCATTGAAAAAGTAGAATCTCCGAAAATGAAAATTGTAGGTGTGGATAATTATACTAATATGACCTTAGAAGAAATTGAAAAAGATCTAAATTTAAGAAATTTCAATGAAACTAATGAAAAATGTAAAGTGCTACATATGAATTACAACAATACAACAAACTTGACTAGTATAATTATAGAAATACCTAGAGAACTGTATAAAATGATCTTAGATAATAAAAAAAGAGTATTTATTGGTTATCAAAGCTGCAAGGTTTGGGACCTAATTAACATCAAGCCATGCTATAAATGCGGAAGATTTGGTCACAATGCACAGAAATGCAATAATCCTCTTTGTTGCATAAAGTGTGCAGGCTCTCACTTAACCCAACAATGTGATAACACAGCAGAGAATATATGTATAAACTGTTTTTACAGTAACACTACATATAAAACTAATCTGGACTTTAAACATATGGCCAATGACACTGAAAAATGTGCAATATTAAAAAAGAAGATAGAAAGATACATCGACATGACTGATTACCCAGTCAGTCCTACTATACCAAGATATGTAGGTAATGTAGAAATCTATAATAAGAGCAATGCAATGACTAACATAGACAACAGACACAGAAGAAGGACAGGGAACTCTTCAAATAACACTGACGTAGCACAAAAACGCCTTTCCAGACAAACAAACCAAAGATCTTCGTAATGGAGCAGCACTTTGACATGGTGGAAGAATTACAAAAAGAAGTGATACAAGAAGGAAAAGTGTTTCCTGATATTAAATCTCTTAATAAAGATATGAGTAGCAATGATAGTATTATACTATATGTTAACGTCAGAAGTCTAAATGCAAATTTTTCTAAGCTAAAAATTTTTATTAGGAGATTAAAGGTTAAACCATATTTAATTGTGTGTTCTGAAACATGGAACTTACTGAATTACAAACTTTATGCGATACCGGGTTACGAAATATATTATAATAATAGTAATAATAATCAAAATGATGATGTAGTTGTATATATAAAAGACTGCGTTACTGAAATTACAGAGACAATTGAGATTGATAAATTGAAGTTTTTAAACACTAGAATAAAATTAAACAATAATAGAAATCTTGAAATATCAGCACTGTATAGGTGCCATGATCTACCTACTCTTGAATTTATATCTAAATTAAAAACATATACTAATAAGAAAAGAAATGTTAAAAACCACCTGATTATTGGTGATTTTAATATCCATATTATGAAAGAAGATATTGTTAGCCAAGAATTACTAAACAATATGATCAGAGAAGGTTTCAGTCCTGGCTTTATACATACAACTAGACCTAACGATTCTGGGGCCAATAGAACATGCATTGATAATATTTATATAAAATCACAGTCTATCAGCACAAATACTTTTAAAATATCCACCCCTTTTACAGATCATTATCCACTATTTTTGAGAATGGAAAAACCACCAAATATAAAAAATAAGGCTGTAGAACATCAATATGATTATACTAAATTATTCAGAATAGCAACCAACAAAAACTGGAATATAAATATATATATATATATATATATATATATATATATATAAATATATATAAGAATCAATGCATGATCCTGATGAAGCTACAAACTATCTTATAAATGAGATACAAGATTGACTAATCAAATCAAAAAAAGTAATAAAAACAAAGAATCATGGAAAAAATCCAAGAAAGGATTGGATTTCTAAGGCAATAATTATATCATGTGAAAAAAAAGAACAATTATATTTTAAAATGAAAAAGGAACCAAATAATGATAAACTAAAACTAGAATATAAAAACTATATAAAGTGTCTTGACAAAGTGATTAATGAGACAATGAATTATGAAAAAAACTAATTAAGAAGAATATGAGCAATTCAAAAGAACTCTGGAAATACATAAAAAATAAAATGCGAAATAATTTGCTAACTGAAAATACTATAAGTAAAATTGAAATTAGTAATAATAACATAATAGAAAACCCAGTTCAAATTGCTAATAATATGAATTCCTATTTTTGTAAAATTGGACAAAACTTAAGTGATAAAATAATAAACCCACAGGGTAAACAGTTAAAGTTGCCACCTATTAACACACAGTCTATATTTATGGAACCGACTAATAACTTAGAGATACTCCAAATAATTGAAAATATGAAGATTGAAGAATGGAGGGGTTGATAATATCACAACCAAATCCCTGAAAACAATATCATATATAATTGTTAATGCACTTTCTCATATTTTTAACTTATGCCTTGGAAAATCTGTATGGCCTTTGGCCCTAAAAACAGCAGAAGTGGTTCCAATATATAAATCTGGCGCTAAAACTAAAGTATCAAATTATAAACCGATATCGTTAATATCTAATCTAGCTAAAATTTTTGAGAAATTTATATATTCAAGACTACACTCATTCCTTGATAAATATAAAATATTAGCACAGAATCAATTTGGTTTCATGAAAAATAAAGGCACAAAAGATGCGCTTAGCTTTATAACGAATCTATTATATAGCAAGTTAGATAAAAGTAAACCGATAGCTATTACTTTCCTTGATCTGGCAAAAGTTTTTGACACTGTTAATCATTCGATTTTGCTAGATAAATTGTATAATTATGGTGTCCGAGGGGAAGCTCATAAACTAATATCAAGCTACCTAAATAATAGAAGGAAAAAAGTAAGGATTGGAACGACTGAAAGTTGTTATGAAAGTATAACTACGGGTGTACCTCAAGGCACTATTTTGGGACCACTCCTGTTCATTATCTATGTAAATGACTTGTTAACTGATCGGAATGAAAATACTATCTCATATGCTGATGATACAGCTATTATTGCAACTGATGACACTTGGGAGAAGGTTGAAAGTAAAATGAATAAGTACTTAGAGGATGTAAGTATTTGGCTAGAACTAAATAAATTGAATCCTTGAATGTAACAAAAACTGTGTATATAACTTTTGGTAATTATAAAGATAGTGTTCCAATGGATCTGGACATTTATATACAGGGTAATAGATTAAGCAGGGTTGAATCGTGTAAATATCTGGGTATTATATTTGACTATAATTTAAAATGGGATAAACATATTGAGTATATAATAAAGAAAACCAAATATATAATATATATAATGTATAAAATGTCGAAATATATGCAAACAGATACACTCAAAATGATATATTATGCATTCTTCCATAGCATTATAAGCTATGGAAACAGCATGGGGTGGTGCTTATAAAAATAAGCTCGACCTACTACAAAGGGCACAAAAAAGTATTTTAAAACTTGTAAACAAGAATAAATTCGATGAAGAAAGTCCTTTGAATATGAAACAAATTTTTGCATATGAGTGCGTAATATACTACTATATTGATCTCAAGAAATTATATGTAATGTCCAGCAGTGTAACTAGAACCAAAGTTATAATACCACCTAAGAGCTCTAAAGCAGTTAGCAATAAAAATAACTACATAAGAGTGATACAAGTATACAATTGTCTTCCAAAGAAGAAAATTAATCTTAAAGTCTTAGATATTAGCAAAAAATATAATAAGAACAAAATTAAAAAATGGATTAAGAAAAATATATTATAAAATTAAAAGTATATTACAAGCAATATTTGAATAACATAATTAGAATCTGTTATGGTTTTGGGTTTTGTTAAAATTGTTTGATTCTGTTCAAGATTTTCTGAAGATCTTGGAATCTAGTTTTAAGTAGTTCTTAAGTAGTTCTAAGTAGTATGTATCATACTGGACCTATGTACAGGTAGCTGTGTCTACCTCTATAGGATGTTTTGGCTGCCTCGGACATATCAAGTATGTCCGGAAGTTAGCAAACATGTATTACATGTATAACTTATGTATTACATGTATAACTTATGTATTACTTGTATTACTCTGGTAAATAAATAAATAAATAAATAAATAAATAAATAAATAAATAAATAAATAAATAAAAGAATCCAAGCTCGGCCATATAAGATGGCAGCATCACAGAGAGTAAACACAGAGTCATCTAGTGTGCTGGACACGCTAATCAATCGAATTCCTTTCAAGATGCATATACCGGGATACCAGTTTCTCGGGCCGGGTACCCATCTTGAGGAGAGACTGGTACGCGGTGAGACCGGCAGAAACCCTCTGGATAGAGCCTGTCTCGAGCATGATATCACATATTCGCGCAATAATGGCTGTGGTGGTGGTGGTAATAGTGGCGGCAGTGGTGGTGGGGGGCATACTGAAGCCGATCGTCGACTGGCTGAGCGTGCTTTTTCACGTATGCTATCTGAGTCGTCAGGTAGTGAGGAGATACGCGTCGCTTTATTAACTGTTTTGTGTATGGCCGGTAAAATCACTTTCGATAGGGTTTATCGACGATTCAGACAGGCTATAAAACGTACAAGGAGAAAGAGTTCGAGATTAGTTGGTAGGAGACGGTCAGCGATAAAATGGTGCGATATCGTTTTCCTCGTCGCTCTTACCGGGTTTACAGTCCGTACGAGTTGTGGGAGACTGATTTAGCTGACCTTCGCTCTCTCAAAACGTATAATGATCAATACAGCTACTTACTGATGGTCATTGATGTGCTTACAAAGTACGTGTGGGTTGAGCCACTTCGTGATAAAACGGCTAAAAGTGTGGCCAGTGGTCTGGAGCAGATTTTACAGCGAAACGATGGCAGACAGTCTATATACTTTCAAACCGACAAGGGTAAAGAATTCATTGGACGCGAAGTGCAGAATTTGTTGAAAAGAAGAAACATTATTTACCGTGCTGTGCGAGACCCCGACGTTAAGGCAGTAGTCGCCGAGCGTTTTATCAGAACTCTTAAAGAGCGAATATGGCGCTACTTCACACATCTCAACACAAGACGCTACATTGACGTGCTGGACGGCATTGTACAGTCATTCGTGGCATAGCGCAATAAAAATGACGCCATCTAGCGTGAATATGTATAATGTAGCTAAAGCTCGTGAAAATTTAACGCGGCGCTGCCGTGTCAAACGACAGTCACGCTGTACCCATAAATATGATGTTCAAGAATTGGTTCGAGTTAGTCGTGCTCGGACAGCCTTTCGAAAAGAATACGAAGGTGGCTGGACTCTGGAATTATTTAGGATTATAAAGTTCGATACGAGAAGACAGCCGCCCGTCTACACACTTGAGGATCTGGCGGGCGAAAAAATTGACGGCTATTTTTACGAAGAGCAGCTGAGTAGAGTGCTCAAAGATTTGTCTAGCGAGGTTTTTCATATCGACCAGTTATTACGCAGTAGGGGAAAAGGAAGGAGTATTTTGTGAGTTGGAAGGGGTACCCTGAAAAATTTAATTCTTGGGTATCTGCTAAAGATTAGAACAATGACGATGATCATGACGGATAAATTTTACATGGTTTTGTTTAGTATTAGCAATAAATATGTTTACTCCGAGAACACTGCCAATCGCTTTACCACACAACTCCCCCAAAATTTCTGTCTGCACGGCAATTGGTGCGTCGGTCTCACCGAAATTCAAATACCTCTTACCTTTCAACACATATCAATGAAGGAGAGAAGAGAGGGAGTCGTCTATGTCACGAGAAAACCCACACGTACTACTTACACTAACAATAAGTTACGCAATGATGATGGCGATGAAATATCTAAATTCTTTAGAAACTTCTAAAACTTCTTTAAAGATCTAAATAACATTTTGAAATACTCTAAAAACTTCTAAAACTTCTAAAAAATTCTTCTAAAGAATTCTCAAAGAAATTCTAGAAATTGTTGCTCTAGTAACAACGGCTAGTTCCCCACAAGGGATGCCATTTTGTAAAGACCGCACTAGATAGATTGAGGTTTAGTTATTATTATCAATTTAGTACACAAGGGTTTCATTTATATTGATTGTGATGTTTTTATTGGCCCAGAGCACTTCACAGACGTTCAGTTTACAGAGTTGACGGAGTTTTGCTATATTTAGCTTAGGATGTTGTCGTTTTATAGTAGTATTTAGTAAGTTTAGTCTTATTTATTTATTAATTGTAAAGTACCTATGATTTATCTTAACATCTTACTATTATTATAATCCTGTGCACTCTAGATGGTTCTAATCACCCTTTGTGGCAGATACTGACTGTATTATCTACACGCGTTCACATGACAATTTAAAATAGGGATGGTCAACTGCTCTTGCTAACGTCGGAGATTCCACTCGACGGTCCTTAGCTTGTACTTCTCTCTATGGCACTGATCTGTATTCAAAGGGCTCTCCGGTGTATGCTATGTCAAGGGACGGATTTAGCACGCTCCAAACACTAACACTAGCAAACACCGCTGCTTCACCTTAGAATCAGTTGTAGCCGCCAGTGAGTAAGTAACTACGCAAAAAGATACTGCGTGGATCGGCTCCGGGGATTTTAAAGCCTTGGTACCGATTCACACATTTATGAAATTGAGATGAGAAAGATCGCGGTAGTCCAATCAGCATTCGCCACAAATGATCAATGCGTACGCCTTGCAGTCGTCTTTCACGCGCACGAGGAGTGCTGACACAGAGGTCAGAGCACTCGCTCCGATTTTTGGCGCTCGGTTGTGCAATGTCGCAATCGGATGCACCTGCGATCCGTATGCACTCTCTACGTGCTCACACGGTTGCCGGTTCGCAGGATGTACAAATATATAATTTAAGAGTATAAACGTGGGACATTACATTCTGCTCTAGCTGGCTCAAAAATCTCTCCATTCTTTCTGCGCTTGTGCCTGCGAATCGCATGTGCCATTTGCGCACCGTTCCAACGATATCTCTTGGTTTATTTTCTGGGGTCGTCAGGGCGTTTCTTAGCCCTCTCGCGAGACCTCCTCTGATGTTGCTATCTGACCAGACGTTTTTCGGAGTTGCAGGCGTGCTTGTCGTCGCGTCTTCGGCAAAACTAACTCTTGCCGGTGCGAGACTTGCTGCGCTGTTTACCTGGGTGGTGGAGGCTCTCGTGTCCCCCTGCGATGCTTGTACCTGTTCGCGCAGCTCGTTTATTGAGCGTTGCAGATTTTCCAGATGCTGCATCATGCCTGGTGGCATGAAGTATTCTTTGCCGTCTATCCCTGTGATTGTTTCAGCCTTTTCTTGTTTGACTGCCTCTACTGGTGTTGCTTGTTTCGGGGGTTCTACTCTCTCTTCCTCGCCGACTTCTGGTCTGTTCATCGTTCTCTGTAGTCGATCGCACGTGATGTAATCCTCGAGCACGCCTTCCAACGGGTGCGGGGTGGCCGCTGTGCCGCTCGTAGTTTGTCGATATTGCTCGCAGACTGAGCGTATAAAAGTCCTGCGCATCGATACCCATTCGGCCTTTACATCTACCGGATCCAGGTACAGTGACAGTTCGAATTCATTCGGGCTATATTCGCCCGTCAGCCGCCATTGAACTCGTTCGACCTTGACACCTGTGTCTCCATCTCGCATAGACGCAGTCTAAAGTGACCAGTGCGGTGTACACTCCTTCCTCCCCCGAATCTAATAACCAGTTTGCAACCTCTCCTTCTTTATCTTCGAGCATCTTGTCATCTTTATTCTGATGTTATCAACTGTTATAATCTATCTTCTTTAGTCTGATTTTTCTTCAATTCTTGCGCGTGCTCTTACAATGCTATTTACGTCCGTCGTTCGCGTGCGTATTCGCACTCCCTAACCTGCGAGACTCGATTCCGCTTTCACTCGGTTTTAGATTTCGTTCGATTTTATGCCGCCGGTTACTCTCTATCCAGCTATTTCGCATAAAAAAAAATAAAAATAAATATACAGGTGTAGTCCCTGCAACCTTGTTCCGTTGCAGGCGGTTTTGCTATTAAAAACAAATTTTTAATTTTAATTTTAATTTTTCGTCCGGCGGCACTGCCACTCCTGTTCTCATAAACAGGGATTTTTCTTATAGCTAGAATGGTAGAAAAATTTGCGAAAGCCTATCTATGCGCTGCACGCATGACGGTTATATTCGTGCGAGTGTGAGAGGCCTGTTGACATTCGTTTACGGAGTGGTATCAATCCGTTTTCCGTGCGACTCCGAGAGCTGGTGCGCACGAAGTATTAGTTGCAAACCCTGTGGCTTGCCGCTCGAAGCGGCGAGTATATCTATATAGTGTGGCTCGCGCGACTCTCGGCTCTCGCCGCGTGACGCGACGAGCACACCTAGTGTTTTCTCTGGCTGCGCGCTTCTTCGCGCGCGAGCTTGTCTCTCCGCGCGTGCCGTTCGTCCCCCCTCCGCTCCGCTCGGCTCGCCTTCCGCGCTCGCCTTAGGCCTGACTCCGGTGCGGCAGGACTCGGCTATCTCGTACTGTGTGCGCTGTACTCCGCACTTCTGTATTTGAGCTATACACTACTCGTGAGCCTGCCACTCGGCTCTCTCTCGCTCTCACATTGTACACAGTGTTCGAGCTCTTCGCTGCTCGAAGACAGTTCGCGCGGCGTAAACACGCTTTGTTTACACCTGCGCCGCTCGCTCGCTGCGTCCTCTCGCCCGCTACGATGTTTGCGCGCTGTTGCTAACCGCGCTTCGGATTCAAATTATATAACCATTTTTTGCGATTCTCCCGACGCCGCTGTACGCAGTTGGGCGCCAGTCTTAACGGGGCGATTCGTCAGCTTATCGTGCGGCCGCGAAGATGCCGCACGTCACCTCCAGGAGGTTAATTTCCCGGTCGGAGATCCCTCGGTGATGGCCAGGCGATAGCGAACGGACGTTAGCCGCAGGTACAGCGCTATCACCCGTGCGTTGGCTTGCCGAATGCTTGCTACAAATGCGTGGTGCGCCCCGAGCAACGGTACGGAACAACGACTCGCGAATTGGTAACGGTATCGGTAGCGTAGCTGTTGACACGGCCGAAGCGAAAACGAGTCTCAGCGCGCTCTCTCCTCGCGGAAAATCTCCTGTCAGCGTCGCCGCTGACGTCGTCTGCTATCCTCGAAATCCTAATCACGCGAGATCTAAAATCTTAGCGTTCGTTA
>JAZHPH010000353.1:0-37568 GCA_037356405.1 Nasonia oneida | reverse complement strand
GAAAATTCAAAATGGCGGAACCAATATGGCTGACGGAAATATCGAAAAAAAATTTTATATAATAAAAAAGTTTTAAACGACTAAAAAATTTGGAAAAAATTTGTAAACATCTATAATAAACAAATTAAGTTTTTCGATTTTTTCAGTCGTTTAAAACTTTTTTATTATATAAAATTTTTTTTCGATATTTCCGTCAGCCATATTGGTTCCGCCATTTTGAATTTTCAAAATCTGATAACAGATTTGTAATCAGCGACCTCGAAAACCTCTATATACAAACTTTCTACGAAATATTATGTATTGAATTACATATTTACAGTTATTTTGTGTTAGGGGTGGTTTACCCCCTTAGGGGTAATATTTATGAAAACACCGAAAGACGTCAACTAAATGTTGTTATTAAGGATGTTTAAACATTTTTTCCAATTTTTTTTAGTCGGTTTAAACATTTTTATTATAAAATTATGCCAAAAAATATATGTTTTCAACCCCTAAAAAATAGGGGATGCTACCCTTACTCTTCAAATCACCATGAAATACTTGCTCTTTTTGTAAGAAATAACCTCCAATTTGTTTCATTGAAAAATATTAATTTTAAGCCGAGGTATTTAAAAAAAAACGCTTTTTGGGGGTTAACTTTAGGGGAGGTTTTTACCCCTTAAAAGTGAAAATTAGCCGATAAAAAAAATACGTGTCTCTTATTTTTTTATGTTCTACAACATATATGAAAATCATCAAAATCGGTGAGTTCGGGTTGGGTACCTTTCCTTGTAAGTATACTGCAGGCTGAGTATCCTATATTTTGTTGTATAATATTTTTCATTAAATTAACCAAACTGATAACCTTAAACTTATTTTCAAGACTCCAATATTTAAAAAAAAACTTTTTTTCACCATGTATATTTGCCAAAAATCATGTTATTTAAAATCTTGCAAGGTTGCCACTACAAACTTAAAGAAATAAATTACGCACCCTAGATATATCGGTTTTTAATCTGATCCCGGAATAAGCCGTGCTTAAAGCGGATCCTGGGATACGTCGTGCTCGAAGCGGATCCCGGGATATGTGGTTTCCAAAGCGGCTTGCGAGATTCGTCGTTCTTGAAGAAACTAGCAGGATTCGTCGTTATTCCTCTCAGGCGTCGATGATCTAAAAAAGTCTTTCAAAAGTGCAAAATTTATTTGAATTGATTGATAATTTTCTAAGCTATCTGTTAGTATTTAAAGATATTCATTTTATGCAATAACTATCATAAGGAAATCAGAAATGATTTCGAAATAATAAATATTATAAATTGCTGTATGAGGATTCATGAGTTTTCGATTTGGTTTCATGTAAAAAGAAAATAATAAGTTATACTTAATTTTAAATAAATTATTTTACAATTATGCATTTTTTTGAATTTCAGTAAAATTGAATGAAGAAATAAAAAAAAATGCGAGTCCTGAATTATTAGCGACTATTTTTACCAAGTACAACGATACTTGTTTTTTCGGCGTCTGTCATTACTGTTCTTCTGCTGAACCTATATGTGGGATTGAGAATATTTTAGAAGGAAGCGTTATTTTATGGCTACCATCTAGTTGGAGATTAATAAAGTATAAACATCCTTGGCAAAGAACTTATTCCGAATCTCGCCTCGCTCGTTGGGAAGTTGATATGAACTATTGTGGCAAGGTATTTTTTAAAGTCTAATTCAGAAAATACAAAATTTGTCAGAATAATATAATTTACTATTCCATTAAGGTACAGCGATCAAAAATATATTCTTTAGACTATTCAATCAGATTATTGGATTTAATCGATGTAGCAATATTTGATTTTTTAATGGATAATGGTGATCGACATCATTATGAAATTTTAAAAGATAATGATAAAAACTCTGCAATTTTATTAATTGATAATGGAAAGAGTCTTGGAAACCCTGACTTAGATCACATTGACATACTTGCTCCACTGTATCAATGTTGTCTGTGAGTACTGATTTCCATTGTAAAATATACAGTTTTAGTAGATACCTTCAATGTACAAATTTTCTTAGCAACCTTACTTTTTGATACTCAATACATCATAAACAATCTAAAATAACGTAATAACGTTTTAAGATATTCTACTTAAAAATATATTTGGGAGAAATTTCACAAATATCCAAACTTGCGTTAAGATTAATTGATTTAAATTAAAGCAGATGCGTAACTTTACTAATTTATCTATTTTTATCTTATAGAATACGCAAAGCAACATGGAAACGATTGCAGCTATTTAGTGGAGGCTCACTTGGATATGCTTTGAATGAATTATTAGCTCATGAATCATCCAAGGCAAATGTTTTGCCATTAATAACAAATGAACATTTGAATGCCATAGAACGAAGATTGTTGACTGTTTTTGGAGTTGTCGAATTCTGTATTCATAAGAATCAATATCCTGCTAATGTGATTATTGATTAATTTGACAAAATGCATGGTGTATATAATTGTAACTTTAATAAAAATCTAATTATGCACTAAGTGCATTACACCAGAAGAGTAGGCATAACTTTCTTGCCTGGCCATGCTTCTTTGGCATATTTCTTTTTCTTTGGTTCGATTGAATGAATTTCAATAGAACTAGGGATTTCTGTTGAAGACAGATTTTCAGTTTGCATTTGATTTGGAATCATTTCTACTTCGGGAGCAGGATTTGGTAATCCTATACCCAATCGTGAAGTTAAAGATGTTAGGCCAACTGAAAATGGATTGCTTTGAGGTGTAGAAATTGAATACTGTTCTGGCGGCAAATCATGATAAAGAGGAGATGAAGTAGATGTTGACTGCATATGCTTTATTGGATTTTGCGTTTCTTCTGACAATGAAATTAATCCTCCTTCCATTCGCATTCTCTGAAAAAAAAGTTTATTAAATGTTCATCATGAATTTTTAGTTTTAAATACATTTCATATGATAAAGTATAGTATGGTTTTATATTATTAGTAAGGAGGTTTATAGGTTAAAGTCTCTGTCAAAATTTTAGTTCACCAGTATGCTCTCTATGCATAGTTTCTTTATTCTGCATAAAAATCTAATGCATGTATACATCATTAAAGTACTTTATCGTTGAGCAATAAACTTAAATGGATACGCTAGCGGTCATGAAACTAAAAATCATCCATTCTGGATAAAAGTAACATGAGCCGAAACGTCAGAACATTGTTAACGAGAGCTCTCAAGATTCGTAAAATTATCCTCAAATCTGCTATAGATTTATAAAATCAGTAAAAAGGGTTTAGAAAAATCATCAAAAAAGTTTATTTCGGGCTGTCAGACATAGATCGTAGGCTAAATTCCTAAACTTAAAGGTTCAACATATCAGCTCCTGTACGTTAGGAAAGTAATGAAATTCTATTGCATGCCTCATTATTAAGTCAGACAAATATGTCTCATGCATTTAGTTTAATCTCACAAGGTTATTTTAACATGAATATTTTAACAAAAGGCTTCGCGAAAAATTGAAACGAAAATAGTATATTGTGTATCAAGAGCGTAAAGGGGGCTTTCTTAGATCTAGTGTGGAGTTTGCAGTACGAGTAGGAGTGAGTTTTTAAGTGACGAAGTTTCTCGATCATTTAAATAGAGTCAATCTAAATAAAATTAAAATCATAAAGTAAAAAAATCAAGAAACTTCAATATTTGACAGTCATGCCTCAGAAAAAAATATCAAGTATACCGTGGAATACAGGATACTTGATATGTTCCGGACGTAACCGAGGGCTGCTAGGGATAAAAGCAAGTGCGACGTATTTATTCTTTATCAATAATATATTCTACCTATTAGTAGTTTTAGCGTCATTTGGCTCTCATATGCGCGAATCGACAAGGCGATTCGTGGCTTCAGGCCAATACAGTTAGGAGTGGTTTTATAATCATTCCTAGACTGCCACGACCTCAGTAGGGAGTTTACTCCACGGATTTTGAAGGTCACTTTCAGTGCGGAGAGGCTAAAGGGCCGATCTGTGCCTGCCAGGCCAGAGAGTCGAGTGGCGGGAGGCGTTCGCGTGGGCACATGACTGCGTGTGTATAGTTATAGATATAGAGGGGCGCGCGCACTGCTTCGAGTCCCTTCGGCAGTCCTCGGGAAAGCGCTTTTGTTTTAACGGGCCCGAGTTTTCGGCGGCGTTTAATGAGTAGAGCGTCAGTTCTCGGCGACAACTTGTGAGAGAAGGGTCACACCAGGACCTGATCGTTAGGAGATTTTAATAAAGTCATAATATCTGATCAACAATGATTTCACAGTTTATTTTTGAACCTTAATGTAGTCTTGTCCCATATATGATATAAGTACGATAAGGGGTGACGAAGCTATGACTTCGGAGAATAACACACACACACACATACACACACACAGACGAACGCGCGATCCTAGGACAGTTTGCCAAATCACAATTCGCCGAAAAGAATTTGCCGAATGGACAATTCGCCCGAAAGGGTTTTAAAGTAAAGATTTTTTTTACTTTACTATTTTTTTTACTAAAAAATTATACTCTACACAAAATAATGACATAATGTTTCTAACCGTAAGGATGTACAGAAATTTATAAATACTTATATAAATAAACCAAATTTTTTTTACTATTCTTAGACATAATTACCTTTATTTTGATGGTTTTAGACCTTCTATATACCTCTATAATACCTACGTATAGTAGGGAGTCCATAATTCACTGACCGTAAGATTCCAAAGGAAAAAATGGCCCAAATAAGCTTAAACTCCAGGATATTATTTAAAAGTACATTAGTTATGGTATGAATGAGGGGATTTGGTTTAAATTCCACATTTTTGTCGTATATCTACACTGGTAGGATCGGTAACCTACTTAATGGCCAGTTCTTGGCATGAAATTTAAGAACTGGGCAGTTTTCTTTGCCATTTCTTAGGCAGAATGTAACGCTTTTTCTCCAACTTCTGGGCAGTTCTTGGATTCAATCTGCTTACCTTGTTTTTAAGTACAAACTGCCTATTATAGTTGGTCGAGTAACACAGACGGGTTACACGTGGCATATCACGGTTTGAGGTTGGAATTAGAAAATGGTAGCTAGCAGGCTTGGATTCGTATTTTTAGTTTAAGGAAAGTATATCATAATTTTTTGCAACAGAAAAAATTCTGTCTGACCGGAGACGAACCAACACCCTGTACAAGGTCAAATGAGTACGACCGTGCGCCTTACAATTAGTCGACTAAGCCACGCAGATGTTGTTCCACACAAGCCCTACGAGCTTTGCCATATGTTTGAATTATTCGAATTGTTCAGTTTACGCCTACAAATTAATAATTTTTTATCTTACATCTAAAAAATTAATTGATTTATTGATATTTTCATGAAATATAATTCTCACCCATAAAACTGCACAAAATATCGCTACTTTTAGGAAATTTAAAATGTCCAATTTTTTTACATTTCTCTAAGCCAGTTTTTCCCTTTACGGCCATTTTAAATGAGTGGTTTTCTACCAGGGTAACACAAAACATTGAATGTATCAAAAATTTGGAAAACATCATTAGCTATAAGGATATCTCTGATGACACTGCAGACAATCTAAGTAACGCTCTAATAAACAAAATCATACAACACACTTACAAAACCAAGCATACAAAAATAGAAGAAAAAATCTTTAAAATAAACTAATAGAAACAAGAAACTTTATTAAGAACAACAGCACAATTATATTCACTCTAGCGACAAAGGAAATGTAACCGTAGCGATGAAAACAACCGACCACATTAAGAAAACAGAACAATTATTATCTGACAGAAACATGCACAGAAATACCGTAAAACCCAATTAAAAAACTTCAAACAAAGTTCAAAAAATTCATGAACACTTGGGATGAGAATGGGTTTTTCGGTAAAAAATACAATAAATTTAAATTTACACAGACACTACGATACCAAAATGTGACGGCCTACCAAAAATTCACGAAAAATATATTTCAATTCGACCAATTATATCAACAATAGGTTCACCTGTCTACTCATTACCAAAAATGCGTCGAAATAGGTAGTATTTTGTCATTAGAAGTTTTTTTGTGTTCATCAATCCTTGTTTTTAAATTCCTTTTTGTTGACAACTATTACATTGAAATTGATATGTCAAATTAGTTTCACTCCATTTTTCTAAAACATCTTTGCCCAACCTAACAATACAATTTAATTTGTGTGTCATTAACGGAACACAATGTAGACCAAATTTTTTGAAAGTATGTTTACAAGAATAAAAAAATCTTTCATAAAATGGTAAAGATACTATTTGTGCTGGTTGTTTATGTGTATTTTGTAGGTTATTATTAAAATTAATAGAATAATTAATTTTTCTATAGCGTTTACGAACACAAGAATCAATAAACCAAACCGGATAATCATTATTAAGTAAAATATTTTTAACAATGGAAATATTGTCAGCATGAAAAGACTCACGGGAAAGTAACAAAACTTTATCAACTAAATTATAGACAATATTACGTTTGAGTTGTATAGCGTGATTAGAATGATAATTTAAAACTCTACCTGAATTAGTAGGTTTTTGAAACCAGTTTGTAATAATACAATTATTGTTAATAGATAAAGTAACATCAAGACAGGATATGTTATTATTAGTTTCAACTTCGTGTGTGAACTGTAAGTGACTATTGTAACTGTTAAAAATATCCAACACTATACCAATTTGTTCCTCTTTTATGCATAAAATAGTATCATCAACATATCTAAAATAAAACAAAGGTATACAGCTATAATTATCATTCAAAATTTTAAGACACTCAGTTTCCAAATCATCCATGACGATATCCGCAAACAACGGCGAAATAGGAGTGCCCATAGGAGTACCAAAAATTTGTTTGTAAATAGTATTATCAAATTGGGAATAAGTATGTTCGAACAAAAATTTTATAGCGTCGACAATAACTGTAAACGGAATCTTAGAAACACCATGAATCAAATGAAACTGTCTATTTATACTTTTCAAAACTAAATCGACCGAAATATTAGTAAATAACGAAGTCACGTTTAAAGAAAGCAAAATATAACCTTGTGGAATGAAAATATCGGACAATTTATCTTTCAAAACAAAACTATTATTGATATATGATTTAGGTTTATTTAAACATTTTTTAAGATCACTGTCAATTAATTTAGATAAAAAATGTGTGGGACTATTAATAGTCGAGATAATAGGTCTAAGAGGGTAATTTTGTTTATGTATTTTTGGTAAGCCATAGGCTCTAGATAAAACATACCCAATACATACCCATACCCAACTTATGTGTGATTGATTCATGGCACAATGATATAGCACATGACTGTGACTCGAGGAATCTTTCTTCTTATTATAATTTAAGATAATGTTTGACATTTAGAGATAAAATTGGTATGCTCTTATTTTTATTGTTATTTTCTTTAGGACTGTACCTTATTGTTGTGATTATATTTATTGTATTATTTTTTGTTAATAAAGACTTGAAGAGGTTGGAAACCAAACCAACTAAACGTCGTCGACATCTAATTGCTGAGTTTTTATTTCTACAAGGGCTGACTCTTTCACCTTTCATTCCTAATTATTTATTTGGTTAACATGGAGAGCAAAAAGCGTAATTGTTGTGTGAATATTATTTAGTTTTTTTTTTTTTGAAATGTCAGTGAGAAGTTCAATTAAAAGAATAAAGAGTTTGAAGATATACTGTGTCTCTGTGCCGAAAGTCGCCCTCGGTGAGGTTTGAGAGGTGAATTTAAAGAAAAGTTCAGTATCCGAGTCAGTAAGTTTAAGTCTATCATTATACAATGCTCTTTGAATTGTAAAAAGGCTACTAGACATGTTACCTAGAAATATGTAACCTAGATGATTCTGATTTAACTGTTTTCGTTCATATTTTCACATCCAGGCTCATGTGAATTTTTTAATTGACCAGGTCAAATTTTATTTATAGCCAGTTACGCAGAAACTACTATCTCTAACACATTGTATTTCGGGTTTATAGCATATTTTTACATGGAGAAAGTGATAAATGTTTTGGCTTTTTTGTCAAGATTTTAGGTAATTAGAATTTTGACTTTTAACAGTTGTGACAGATTTTGAGACCGATACCTCCATTTTTGCATTTTTTCTCATTCAAAAACTAACAGGTCTAGAGAGCTCATATTTTGCATATATATTTCTTTTGTGATTGCGGAAAGATATTTAAAGTTGAATCAACGTTAATCTATTCATCTATACATCCAAACCCACAGAAAATTGCCATGGTGTACAATCTCGTCGACAGGGTGATAAAACAAGCAAATAATAAATTTCATTACAAAAACATTGATATAGTTACTGCTTGAAAACAACTACCCAAGCGCATTTGTTGATAAATACATAAAAAAAAGATTGTCCGCAATAAAATTTAACGTACAACCAAGACAACAAACAAGCGGTAACAACAACTGTCAACGAAACACCATAGGCATACCATACATAAACGGCATCTACGAGCAGTTTAGACATAGTTTTAAAAGAAACGAAATTGATACAGTTCTATTAATTAACAGCGAAATGTTTAACATCATATTAAAAGGCAAGGATAAAAAAGACAAAAATCTTGAGAACAATGTTGTTTGTAAACTAAATTGTAATGACTGCTTTGCTACGAACGTAGGCCAAACAAAAAGAAATGTTTGTATACGCGCTGTGGAACATAGACAATAAAAAAAATAACGTAATCACCAAATACCAAAAAAATTGTAATCACTCATTTAACTTCGACAAATTTAACATAAAAGATAAAGAGCCTAATCTAAGTAAAAGATTGATCTCTAAAATGGTTCACATCCACTTGGAAACGAACGTTATTAGGTGTTACCATCTGGATGATAACCCTGCTGAAAATTTTGGCACGACGCTTGGCTGATGTTTTGGCACGATTATTAGTTGATTATCAGGTGATTACCATATAATAGCCAGCTGATTGTCATTTACCTTGTTTCAGTAAGGAGGGCAACGCACCCCCTTCTTGATACCTTTTCCCTTATTCATATTAGTACAATAAACTGTAAGTAAATGGTAGGTTTATGTCACACCTGCTATAAAGTGGTATTCACTGGGTGCAACACCGCAATGTCCTCCGAGAGCGGAGACTATGGGAACATTTCTGCCAAAGGCATTTAAAAAAATGTATGTTTAGTTTAAATGTAATAAGTGTACAGTTATTGAAAAAATAGAGCAAAAAATAAGCTGTGAGCAAATAGGGGGAACAGCAAATCCAACAGCAGAAGTGCAATCGTATTTATTTACCCTGGAGGGCTTGGAGGAGGTGCCTTGCAGTTTGCGGTCAGCTATACTTGAAGACAAAAAAGATAAAGTTGTTTGTTTTATAAAGTTATTAGTGCGCTCTACTGTCAAAAATGTATTTGTTACATATCATTTAAATGTATCTGAAGTATGTTTAGATAGTTTATTCATACATATAGAAGAAAATCTAATATTTAAATGTTAGGATTATGAAAAATTTGTGGACAAAAGTTTAAAAGATTTTTATGACAAAAATGTTACATTAGATGAAAATCAGATTATAAATTCAAGTCAGGATACAGTATGCCAGTCCAAATGTTCTAAATGGTTTGACGCAATACTCATAAGATTATCAGGCAGAAAAATGTGCATTAGGTAAAGTCGTTGACAAGGAAAACTGCTGAAACTCTTACAAATGAAATAGCACATCCAAAAAACATTGTTACAGAGTCCATGTGATACCCGCTCTCCCGTAGTCTCTTGCGCACGAATACCCCCACTCTCCCGTACGCGTCGGCGCTGCTTACCGAATGCCTATAAAAGCCGGGCGCACGCGAGCGCGACAATCAGTCGTCTCCCGGCCCCAGCCCGGTGCAGATGTACCCCCACTCTCGACACTCGGCTAGCGAGCTCGAGACACTAGACATAGAGAGAAGATCATTACAAATAAAATAGCATCAAAGTGAACTCCACTTCTTTTTTCTCCTGGACCTTTCCCTCTTCAGAACGCTAAGACACCGAATAGCCTACGAGCTCTCTCCGAGGGCCGCGCTCTGGATTTATAAGTCCGGCGCTCACTCGCGATATTCAGTTAACCGCGGGTAGCCGAACGGAGCGGATGACCGGCCGAGACCTCGTCTCGCGGATATCCCAACTCTCGACTGCTACACGCGAAGGCGCGGACTCTCTTCAAGGGCCGCGCGCGGAATTTATACAGACGACTCGCCAGTATTGAGTTCAGTTGCTCGAGCGTAGCCGGACAACCGGTCGAGACCTAGGCTCACGAATATCTAAACTGCCTACGACTCGATTTAAGGCCATTCTCTCTCTCTCTCTCTCTCTCTCTCTCTCTCTCTCTACTTCGAACGCAAAGCCGAGTAAGAGCCGACTGGAGCTTGCTTCCCGGCACGAGCTCGGCAAAGTCAGCTAGACGTCAGCGGCCGCACGACCAGGATCTAACGAAACACTACCCAGTTGACTTGTTCCCGGGAAGTGTATTAGGAAGTCGGCCACGGCCTATCCACGCGCCGCCTGAAGGAGACTCTCTCCACGAGCCAACGACCTTCCGCTGACCCGGCCTACGCCGGCTCGCTGCCGCCAAGAGACGTGCGCGCCAGAAACAAGAAACCTTAATTCCCAACACCGTACAGCCGCACAAGACTCTCAATTCGGAAGCTCCAGAAGCGACCACGTTACCGTTCACCTGAACGAGCTCTCCTGCCCAGACCTCTGTATATAAATACGAACCAATCGGTAATCAATATAACGTTGGGAGAACGCCTTTTGAGACTTTTCCCTTTCCTATTTGTGAAGAGCCGGGATAGAAACACATGAAGTACGGTACGAAGTATGAAGCTGACGCTTTACACGAATATTCAGTGTTTATGTGATGTTGATATTATTAAATTAGGTGTTTTGGTTCATAAGTATCAGTCATTGTTATGTGCAAGTATAGATAGTGTTGACATTGAAAATAACTGCATCAATAGGCTATTAGAAATCAAATGTTCAAGCACATGTACAAAAAAAAAAAAAAGATTGTTAATTACGAAACAAAATGTTGCAACGTAAAGTACCTGAAATTTTATGGCGATAATGTTGAATTAGGGAAAGTTCACTATATTATACGCAATGTCAGTTACAATCATACGTTACAGGCTTGAAGTTGTCTTCTTCAAGTGCACAGAAATGATACTTTTTTAGTATGTGTAGTTAGTTCTTTTATGCGAGAAATTTTATTTTTCTGTTTTTTTAAAGATTATCTACTAAAAGCTAAAGAAAGAAAAAAGTGCAAGTATTAACAGAAATTCAAAAGCAATAAATTGTACTCGTACTTTTAGTGGTATTAATATACAAAATATTAATTATTGAAATCAATTATTTATTTGTTGTATTTTTTCAGTTATACGTAAAGACATCTAAATAAAAAAATCGTTTCTCCAATAAAAAAGGTTCTTAAATAATATAATATTTACAAAAACGATAAAAAATATAATATTTACAAAGAATAATTTAATAATCATCCGTATCTTTCTCACCAATGATGGGAGGTTGAAGATTGACTAAGACGCATTAGATGAATAAATTTATCAATATGAGGAAAGAGTATTGTCGGTACCTTATTTAATATATGAAATAAATGAATTCTTTGCATGATTCTCACAAGTGCAATACTATATGTTTGTTTAGTCTCTTCTTTAGTGAATTCTGGCGTCGACAAATAGGTGGCATAACGAGTATAATCTTTTTCCTATTTCTTTATTATTATTTTTATATCAGGGAATCCTTTGTCAGCAAGAATCACATCACCTTCTTTGAGTAAATCAAGAAGTCCACTTCCGCTAGTTATCTGAGCATCATCTTTTCTTCTACCAGCACATAGGGATTTAAATTTTATTAGACTATTTGGCGCATTACCAATTAAAATTTTTCTTGTAAATCCTTTTTTGTAGTGTGTGAGTACGTGTAAATACGGTTATCAACTCCAGATGATATTTCCCCAGAAAATTTTGTACAGTCAATAATTATCTGAATGTTGGAAAAATCAGGCTTAAAACATTCTGGCATCATGCCTTGATTGAATTGAACGTCCTTATTGAACCATTTTATTTGATCTCTAAGAGCAGAAGCTAGGTGTTATAAGAAAGGCTAGTTTTTATTTCTATAAAAAAAAAAATTAGTAATCTATTTTCTTTAGTAAGATTACTTTTTTCGCGCGTAAACACCCGCTGAGTTTTTTGGAAATTAAATTAAATACTTTAAACGTTATTCTACCTAGATCAGTTAATTCGTCGTCATTTTTTACTGATTATATGCCATAGAAACCTCTTGTCTTGTAAACTTTTTCAAGGTTATATTCCGTATTTTGAACTGCATATAACGTAGTTGTGCCACACATTTTATCATGAAATTTTGTTTTCTTTATAGGAACCACCAAACGATCAAACACGTTGATTTCAGTGTGTTTCGGCATCACAAATATTGTTATTAATGTATCTATTACAGATAAACATTTAGCTATTTTCATTTGCAGTTAAAAACTTTTCACTTGATATTCTTGAGAACGAAATTCTTTTTGATTTACTTGTACTCGTGATACTTGTGCAGATTCTTCATAATCTATATCCATGCAATACTCTGATCCATCATTTTGAATGGCACTTGAGGATATGTTTGTTGTTGTGTAAATTTTTGAATCATTATTCATATTTTCTGAGCGTCGCCTCATAAATCACTCAAACCTAATAATTTCACAACAAAAACATTAATAATATTCTTATCAAAAATTAAATATTATACAAATTAAAATAAATTCAGTCTATTTTTACCTTTCCACTTTTGCTTCTTCGTTAACATTCAAACAAAATGCGCACTACATATTTTATGGCTGTCCGTTGGCTCCCATTTAGATCCATCAGGGCTGGAACGTTAACATTTTATTTTTTGTACTATAATGTAATAAAACTTCCAGTACTACTTTATAGAGGTTATGTTTCTACACTTACTTTTGCCTTTTCACTGTTATTACCCATAACTTTCTTTGCTCTATTTTATGCTGTGCACGGGGGAAAGAATAAAACTCCAATTTAGGATCATTATTCTTATCAGTATTTTTACAATTGACAGTACAGCAATTTCTTTTATGCATTTTCAATGTAGCAACGTATGTATACGCAACTTTAGAACGACTGAGTGTCTGCTATAAAATCGCGCGGATCACCGTCAAGCAACTGTACAAAATTTGATTTTCCTTACTATAATCCGAACAATGATAAGAAAATTTCACATTTTATTATTAATGTTTAATTGATGAATGTTATATTATCAAAAAAGTTGACTATGCATATAGTTATTTATTACTGGCGAAAACATTGACGTGATTTTGTTATGTATTAAAATTTTAAACAATTGCAAACAAAAAAAATACAGTAAAAGAAAAACGGATAGCCATAAACTTATTTACAAATTAAATAAGTATATACGTAAAAATTTAGCGTAAACGACGCGATCGATGAGGATTTGAAACGTGATACCGCATAGACACACTCTCCGTACATACCGGGTGTCGTGAATACATAACGTATTCCTAAGTCTCACAAACTTAAAATCACTTGTTGATATTTATGGAAAATCAATGTATATATTAATATATATAATATTTAAGACTTATACGAGGACTACCATATCAGTTACTCGTGATAAACATGAAAGTTCCTGAGCGTGAAATACTGTGCCACAGTATGCAAAAAAGGAAAATTTTCTGAAAAATCCATATATGCTAAAGTGTGCCAAGGTGTGCCATTTTTCCGAATTTGAACACATTGGCACACTTTAGCACAAAATCCATTTCCACTGGGGAAGTATTATTATTCACTAACTGCTATAAAATACAACGTCCATCAGTTGTTGCATTTGGTACAAAGTGTAGATTGGGACCTGTCATGGGCTCATTATAAGTACTGGTTTGAAAATAGCAATGGTCAATTAGTCCACTAAAGTAGTAGTACACTAAATGTGTAATATATCAATTGTGTCTGTAGTAAACCTAGGTAACTGTGTTGCCGACAGACCGAGCGTACATAGGCATCGCAAACGCCTGCGGCTTCCGAAGGAATCAGAGCGTCTACGGAATTGGACGTCTCTATCTCCAGTGTATCTTAAGCATTTTAATAAAGGATTTTACTGTTATATTTGTGTACACTTCTTCCGTACGAGATACACTACATTTGGCGACGAGATAAAAGGCTAAGCAACGGAAATAGGTTCCAAGATATCAGAGAAAGTGTGAAAAATGAGTGACACAAGGAGTCCGTTAGAAATGTTGGCGGACGCATCGAAGTTGAGTAAACAAGCGCAGGAAGTCGCGCAACAAAAACAGGTTTTGGACAGGATGCTTGAGAGGAGGCTTCAAATGACGGTGATGAACTCGACGATCGGAAATTTGCAAGAATACACGTTGAGTTAAGATTGGAGTATATGGCTGGAAAGGTTTGAGCAGTACGTCGTTATGAATAACGTGCCCGAGAACAAGTATACGGCATTGTTCTTGACGCTCATAGGGGGCGAGGCGTATGCACTTCTGAGAAATCTGTGCACGCCGCACAAACCAGCAACAAAGTCGGATAATGACTTAGCAGCCATTATGTCTAACCATTTGAAGCTAAAGCCGAGTGTTATATCAAAGAGATATAAATTTAAGGAGTGCCGACAGAGCCAAAAGGAGCCATTGAACACATATATAGCAAGGCTCATGAAATTGTCGGAGAATTGTGAATTTGGCAGTACCCTAGAGGATCACGTGAGAGATCAATTCGTATGGGGAATTGCATCAGAAAACATCAAGAATCGGCTCATCCGAGACAAAGACCTCACTTATCAGAGAGCAATAGAGATGGCGCTTTCCATGGAATTGGCAGGCAAAGAAGTTGCAGCGATGAGTGGAATGGCGCAGGAGAGCAGTTCCGGCGAACAATGTGCAGATCAACTACGTCGATGAGAAGAAGAAGACGACAACATAACGTAATGTAGACAAAAATGTGGATTGTTATTGTTGCGGGTGTAAGGGCCACAAATCGATTGTATGTCGTTTTAGAAACTTAAGCTGTAATAAATGCGGTAAGAAGGGTCATCTCGCGAGTATTTGTAAAGCGAAAGCGAACGTTAAGAATTCGCAGAAAAATACGCACGTTAAGTCGGGAAAAAAAGAAAACAAGAGTGAAAGTAAACATAACTATTTAGTAGAAACCGACCGAATAGAGATCGAATTAATAATTTGGAAAACCATGTTAGTCGTGGGGATAATGGTCCGAAGTGTATAGAATTAGCAGTTGAAAATACGATTTTAAATTTTGAAATTGATACAAGATCGCTGATATCAGCCGTGTCTGATAAGGTTTTTAACCGAGTAAAAGAATTGAATTGCAAACAGTTAGCAAGGATGGAAAGAAAATTTAAGAGGTACGCAGGAGATATTATTGTTTTGAGAGGTGTAGTAAATGTAGATGTGAAATATCGCGACAAGAATCGTACGTTAAACTTGTTCGTATTTCCGGGAGTCAGTGCACCTATTGTGGGACGCGAGTGGATATCAGCTTTGAATATTGTTAATGTAAAATCGGACGTAGATATTAAGTTTTTAGAAAATAAGAAACAATATACTACAGTTGAGGAGATTATTACGGAATTTCCTAGTGTATTTTCGAACAAATTGGGTTTGTATAAGGGTGGAAAGGCTTCCTTAGAATTAAAAGAGAATTCCACACCGATGTTTTGTAAACCGACCCCAGCACTTTACGCATTACGCACCGGGTTAGAAAAGGAAAATATAATAGAACAGGTAAACAGTAGTCAGTGGGCTACGCCTGTAGTGCCCGTGATCAAAACGTCTGGTGAGATTAGAATGTGTGTGAATTATCAATTAACGGTGAGTCCGAAATTGAATATTGATCGTCACCCAATACCGAGAGTACAAGATTTGATAACACGTATTCAAGACGGTAAAATTTTTATAAAGTTAGATATAACTCAAGCATACCAGCAGATTGAACTGGATGAGGACTACACATTTCTACAAATTTAGTCATCATAACAACGCACAATGGACTGTATAGGCCGAATCACCTCTTTTACGGTATAGCATCAGCACCGGGGCTGTTCCAGCGTAAAATGGAATGGTGTTCTCGCAAGCATAGAAGTAGTAGTTGTGTATTTTGACGACGTGTTAATCTCAGGAATGACGCGTGAAGAACACGATAGTCGGTTACGAGAAGTTCTCGAAAGATTTCAGAAATTTGGTCTGACGGTAAAACGAGAGAAATGTAGTTTTGCGCAAAATCGTGTATCATTTCTGGGTAACAATATAGATAGCGAAGGTATACACGTCGCGGAAGCTCGAATTAGAGCGATATAAGAGTTAGTTGAACCAAGCAACGTCGTAGAGTTGAGATCGTTGCTCGGATTTTTAAATTATTACGCTAAATTTGTTAAAAATTTCGCACAACTAGCAAGTCCGTTATGTGAGTTATTGCGAAAAGAGAGTAATTGGAACTTGGGACGAAGGCAAACGATAGCGCTAAATTGTTTGAAAAGTAGTTTAGCTTCGCCGGCAGTATTAATGCTATATGATTTGGAATTAGACCTGTAGCATTTGCGTCAAGGACACTGAATGCAGCTGAAAAGCATTATTCACAGTTTGATCGCGAAGCACTTATCATCGTATTTGCAGTTCGTAGTTTCCACCAGTATATTTACGGTCGTGAGTTTATATTAGAAATGGATTATACGCCGTTAACATATATTTTTGGAGAGAAAAAGGGGATACCACAAATGGCAGCTAGTAGAGTGCAGCGTTGGGCAGTTTTTCTGTCAGGGTATAATTTTAAAATAAAACATATCAAGGGCAAAGAAAACATCCCCGCCGATGTTTTATTACGCATGCATTGAAAAGCTGAAACGTTGGTGAGAAACGAACGCGATGAATACACGTATTTAAATTTTGTTTGTGAGACGAGTCAAGTTATAGATAGCGAAATTGTGAGAGAAGAAACCGAAAAAGATGTAATTTTAAGAAAAGTAAAAGAATGTATAATGAACGGATGGCACGATAAGGTGGAGGACTATTTACGGAGTTATAAGATCAGACAGTTAGAATTAACAGTAGAAAGTGGGGCCATCGCTTAGTCGCACCGACGGCATTACGTAACGTAGTTTTAAGGAAATTATGTGAAGCCCATATGGGTATTATGAAAATGTAGGCTCTCGCTAGGTCAAAGGTTTGGTAGCCTAAAATTGATAGCGATTTAAAGAACATTACAAAAACGTGTACATTATGTTTGCGTAACGCGGATAATCCGCCTAGAATAGTTTTACACCCGTGGAATTTTCCGGAGGGTCCAAATGAGCGCATTCACGCTGATTTTTGCGGTTCGATTAACAAATACATGTATTTAATTAACAGATGCATATTCAAAATGAGTAGATATTTTTGAATTAACAGATATTACAGCGAGTACTACTATTAAGTAGTAGTACTTGGTGCGTAGGGTAGACCGCATGAACGTCGTCTCCGAGAGTTTTACGGAAAATTGTAACATAGTGACTCGAAACTCGGTACTCGAGGGGTTTTTGCGGTCCCAAAACACTACTATCGTGATGGTAACGCACCCCGAGGTACCTAGTGCCCAGGGTGGACAGTAGAGAGGGGCAAGCCCAGGCAGATAGATAAGGGAGGTAAAGGAGTGGAGGGGAGGCGCCATGGCTCGTCCGGGCAAGTCTAGTTGGGCCTCTCTGGTGGGAGGTGATGACGTAAGAGCGTCGCACGTACGGTGGCGCGTCCCCAGCGGGGGGTACTGCAGGGCCCGTGCGGGTGTAGGGATCGCACCCGCGCTATGGGAGGTCATTTGCACAATGAAAAGGACAATAAGTGCGTTTACTTGTTGGCTAGCTACGCCATGGGCATTGACCATTTTTTTTATATAGCATACCGAGCTATGTAAGTGGCGTTGAAGCAATGAGCTGCAGTAGAATTTTTTTCCTACAGGATGTGTAGAGGGATCGACCTTTTTTTGACAAGGTGAAATTTCGTGCGATTTGGAGGAAAGCTACGAGAAAAAGCAGTAAGAGAAATGCTATTATGTGTGTTTCTCGGAGAAATAAAATTGAAGGTTTTTTTTTTTATTTTACAAGCTTTGTTAAACTGAATTTTTGTACTAAATACGTCATTGACGTATATAGTATGTTTTCAATAGATCATTTTTTAAATAATCGGGTAGTTGTGAGGAGGATAGTGAAGGTTAAAAATTTTAAAAATCAAAATTATGTAAATAAATTTTTTGAGCATTTTAATTACAGAAAATATTGTAAACTTCATCGTGAAAAACGTCACTATGAAGTACTATCATTTCGGTGAAAATCATTTCAAAATAATTATCAAGAAAACAAGAATTGTTCGGTGAGAGTTTTTTTTAAATGTTTTCTTTTAAATATTTTCTTTTATCAATAACTATGCTTTTAATAATATCATAGCTTCGTTCAGTATTATGGTAGTCATACAACGTTAAAAGTTCAGCAAGTTCGTCGCGTAACAAATTTTTGCACTCATTAATTTCATTCAATACGTGTTCTAAACGCCGATAACGCTCATTTACACACACTACAATGTTCAATAATCCATCAAATGTCCGCTTCTGCATTGTTATTGATGGCATCAAGGCCCTCTTCTTCGGTATAAAGTTTCTTCGATCCCGACTTGTTTAGAAGATACGTAGAGGCAAACAGAAGCGGACGACTGTGATTTTTTGCTCTTTCACTGCTGAATTCTTCGGCAACAACATCTTGCTTTTCCTGGTTTACAAGTAAGATAGCTTCAGCCATGTTGTTGTTGTTAAATAAAGCACTATCTTGAACTGCACAGTGAATTTACAGCGATGCACAAGGTAAAAAAATCGAGAGTTTTTTCAGTTAGGACGTCAATGAAAAAAAAAGTCCCGGTGGCGGAGAAAACCATAACGAGCGAAGAGAGAGAAGTCGAGTTAAATCTACAAGGCACGACGGATGCCTGGACCGACTGGAGTGGTGACAGGCTCCAGGTGCCGCTGTCGATCGATGTACAGCCCTCGCCAGCATCGTTCCCGTCTCTTCTGCCGATCGATGTACAGCCCTCGCCAGCATCGTCCCCGTCTCTTCTGCCGCTGCCGATCTCGGAAGTAGAATATGGTAAGTTTCAAAATCAATATACATTGCACGCGCGCACACACGCCGCACAACGTAGCAATGTAAAATATTAAAAAAAAAAAAATAAAACATTTTATTTTTATTTTTAGTCTCCGAAGATCTCCAGGGTTATTTTGACGACAACAACGAGGATGATGATGACGATGTAATCATCCTTTCCGATGATGAACCAGCTTTTCCTGATCTCGGGAATATCACCCTTGAAGGGGTGATGTTTGAGGCTGCCCAGATGTTCGAGACAGGGTCAGCTACGTACTCTGATATCCTCGACGCAGGGCCAGAACCGCAAGCACAGGGTCCTCTTTACGACGACATAAGTGACGAGGAAGCCGTGAGCATCCTCTTCGACTCGCAAGTGATGCCCGATGACAGCATCGCTTGGCTCGAGGAGGCTGCAGCTAATGCTGCTGCTGCTGCAGGCCCTTCCCAAATAACAATTCTCTATGTTCAACGTGTGTAATTTAAAAATATAAAAAAAAAATTATGTAATTTATTTATAGTATTATAACAGGTAAACTAAAAAAAAATTCATAATTCTTGTGTTTAAAAAAAAAACGATATGGACATTTCCAACGTCAGCGATGACGAGTTCAACACACCCAGCCAAGCCACTCCAGCATCACCTCAATCATCATCATCACCGTCAGCATCACCTCCAGCATCACCTCCAGCACCAGCGCCACTAGATTATCAAGTAGGCCGGGGGATAAATAGAGGTGACTTAAAAAAGGTTATAATAATAAATGAGAGTACTGTGCTCGTAATTTCTTTTACTGCGGCTCGCGACGTGGAATTCGGTTTCATAATAACGCCGAATATAGCTAATCAGGTCGTTTACTTGCGTTCGGCGTTACTCAAAATCTATCGTTATTTAGTATCCGGTTTAAATGAAAACATTTTAATCGATGTTACTGTTAATAGCGATAGATTTGCTCGAGGCGACGCATGGTTTCCAGTGCGTAAGATCCGCGATTTCGACTTTAACGACTCTCCGCGTAAATGTAACATATTCAGACTTACCACCCGGTGATAATGGTCTGCAGGAGTCAAAATTGGTTGACGCATTAAATCGTCAATCAATTTTGACTATTAAAAACAACGATAATTTATGTCTACCGCGGGCTATCGCATGCGGGTTAGTTTTTCTTGAGAAAGCGGAGACCGAACGCACGATCTGGGAACAAAATTGGCAAAAAATCGCCTTTAATTCAATGGCGCACCAAAGAACATGTGCAATTGAAATTTCTGAAAAAGCAGGAGTATTCGTGCCTGAAGAAGGCTGTGGCTATACCGAATTTCAGAAATTCCAATTATATTTGTTGGATTACGGAGTTGTGCTAATGGTATATTATATAGAGAGTTTAGGCTGTGGAGAGGGGGCGTTATTTAACGGGAAAGCATTTTTTGACGTAGTAAATATAAAATATACTTAAAAAATTAACATCGCGTTCCATAGGGATATTAATCATTTTAATTTAATTTTAAACTTGACTACGTTATGTGTGAAAAAGCATCAGCGATATTACTGTGAAGATAACACAGTATATACGCGTCCTTTTTATCATAAATGCGAAAATCTTTGTATATCGTGCAATAACTTCACCAGCGTGTCAGGCTCTCGGTGCGGCTATAACTTGTGACGATTGCCACCGTGAGTTGAAAAACCCACAGTGCGTCGCAAATTACAAGGCTCCTGGCTCGTACACGATGAGTAAATTAAAAACTACGCGGCGGTCAATTTGCCAATTCGTAAAGTATTGTACTTTTTGTCATTATGTTTATGATATTGATTCGAATAAACATAATTGCAAAAATATGTACTGTACGAATTGTAAAGCAGTGCATGAGAAAAATGCCAGCTGTTAGATGCAAATTAGACCGCTAAAAAAAATTCACGTGTAAATACGACAGCAAATTTTCACCCGGAAACTCTTTTCGTCTTCTACGATTTCGAGACGACTCAAAACACCGTTCTAAGAGAAGAGGGTGAAAATAGCGTTTACCTACACGTGGTAAATTTATGCGTGGCGTGGATTTCTAGCTTTTTAAACTTAGTTTTGCGGAAAATAACTAATTTTAAAAACATCATCTGCATTGCGCATAACGCAAAAGCATTTGATTCACAATTCGTTCTACGTGACATTGTAGAGAATCGAATTGTGAAAGAATCTGGAAGCGTTCCGAGATTCATAATTGTCCGTTCATAATTATAAACGGACGCAAAATAATTTTAATAAGTTTCGGTAAAACGAAATTCATAGATAGCATAAATTTTATGCCTATGAAACTTGCCGCATTGACAGCCTCGTTGGGTCTGCCGGAAGAAGCAAAGAAAGGATATTTCCCGCATCTGTTTAACACAGATGATAACGTGGATTATGAAGGTCCTAATCCGGCAGCCGAATATTATGCACCGGATGCGATGAGCTCTAAGGAGCGCGAACACTTCTTTAATTGTTACAATGAAGTATCAATTAGAGAAGAGTTTAATATGCGAAGAGAAATAGTCTCTTAATGTGTGCAAGATGTAACTGTCTTGCGATTAGCTTGTATAAAATTTAGACAGATATTCTTAGATTGCTCTAATCTGTGCCCATTCACGGAAAGCGTGACTTTGGCTGGCTCGTACTCTCTTGCTTATGCCCGTAATTTCCTAAAAGATAATTTGATAGGTCTTATAATCAACGAAGGTTATGTGCGCGTCGATAGACATAGCCAAAAGGCCGTGGAGTGGTTGTTATGGGTTGAGCAGCAGGTAGGGAGGGAAATCATTCATGCCGGGTGTGGACGGGAGTACACCCTTTTCGGTCGTATAAAAGTCAACGGGTTTTTAGCCGATCTTCAAAATCCAGAAACCGGTACAGTGTACCAGTTTCATGGATGTTATTTTCACGGCTGTTCGATCTGCTATCCAACGAGGCGCGATGCGCCTCTTCTAGATCGTACTACTCTCAATCAAAAGTATGAGAGTACCCTATCAATTTCAGCTAAAATAAGAGCAAATGGTTTTATTCTAGTTGAAATGTGGGAGCATGACTTCAATTCGAATATAGCTACTTTAAACGCTTTTTAACGCTTAATCGAAAATCACCCGATCGCGCAGAAAGAAATTCTAAATCCGCGAGATGCTTTTTACTGTGGTCGCACAGATGTTTGCTCTTTATACCCCTTTGTTTGTAAAACGGGCAAGTTTCCGATAAAACACCCGCGCGTATATAACAGCACCGACTGTCTCGAACTAACTGGGCCTAATTTTGAATATTTTGACCGTGTTGAGGGCTTAGTTAAATGTACAATTCTACCGCCGCGTAAGCTCTTTCATCCCGTGCTACCGTATCGTCTGCATAATCGCTTACTTGTTCCCTTATGCAGAACTTGTGAAATTTTGAGCAAAGTCCCATGTACAGACGTAACACCAGAAGCTCGCTCCTTAAGCGGTACATGGGTATCCGACGAGATTAAAAAAGTTTGCAACTCGGTTATACAATTTTAAATATCAGCGTTATCTGGCAATACGTTAATCAAGACGACACGAACTGTAGATTGTTTACCGATTATATTAACTTATTTTTAAAGTTAAAACAGGAGAGCTCGGGCTGGCTACGTGATTGCACGGATGAGGCGAGTAAAGCGGCTTACATCGCCTACTATAAAGAAAAGGAGGGTATAGATCTAGACCCTCAAAAAATAGAGACTACTCAACAGTAAGTTAAAAACAGAAGTAGCTACTTCGGCGCGAAATACAAATGTAGTGATAGCCGCTTACACGTCTGCGCAAGGACGTTTAAAATTGTATGAATATCTCGAAAATCTAGGCGAGCGGGTACTGTATTATGATACCGATTCCGTCATATACGTATCAAAGGGCGAGCGTGATGAGTACAAACCAGAAACTGGGTCTCTGCTAGGCCAATTAACGGATGAGCTGGAAGAGTACGGAGAAGGCTCTTACATCGAGACCTTCGTTTCGGGTGGTCCGAAATTCTAGGCCTATAGAGTGCGTGCACCCAACGGCGAAACCTTTGATAAGTGTAAAGTAAAGGGCATCCGACTCAACTATGAGAATAGTCAAAAAATCAATTTCGATTCTGTTTTAGAGATGATGGAAAATCACGAATTCGATACTATAGACGCAGAGAAGGAGGAGGGAGCGGAGGAGGAGGAGGTAAATGAGAATCGGGGCGCGAATAATTGTATATATGTTAGGAATTTCCATATAAGTCGAACGTCAGTCAATGACATTATTAGTTTTAAGCAAACGAAAAAATGTGCTGTTTTGAAAAAAAGACAATTTGTTATTCATCGATATTCTGTACCATATGGTTATATGCATGAATAAAAAATAAAAATAAAAATTATATCCTATTTCATTTACTCAAACTCTTAAATCCTATAAAATAATAGCATCCCTCAGACGGCGGCGGCGGCGGCTCGGCGCGGTGGCTTGCTGATCAGCGGGACCGGGTCCCCCGGCACGCGCTCTAGTAGGCTAGTAGCGAGGGCGCGTGCACGCGCGCGGGTAAAAAAAGACCTAGCAGGGCCGCTGGGTAGGACTTTTACTCGACGCGCAGGTAAGCGGTTTAACCCCGGCGCAGGTGAATGACCAGCGGTGTCGCTTCTTGCACTGCAGTTGACCTATATTTTACAAGGAGACATGTGCCACTATAGAAGCAACACCTGTAGTGGCGCTCTGAACCGAAAATTCGTATACAGCATGAATGATTTTCTTCACTATTTCCTCCTCCTCCTCCTCCTCGTTTCCTCTCTCACCCCACTTATTTTTTTCGCAACACTAGATGTAGAGAGAGAGAGAGAGGGGGGGGACCAAATTTTCTTTTTGCTCTAGTAAAATCTGTCATACGTAAACAGTTTGTAGAGGTAGCAACTCCTGCATCATGAATCCTCCTGGAGTTCTTGCACGGGACATGGATCCTTTGATTGATTCATACAGTTCATGAAGTGAGAGTGTTTGCGTTTCAAACACCATCTTGTTTCCATATACAATTAATAAAAGAAGATGCCGCGTACGTGAAATTGGTGGCAGAAATGTTAAATTTTTATAGTACACAGTCGTTGTTATATCTTTGCGAAGAAAGTTTTACAATTTCAATGGAAAAATCTGATTCGCCAGTGTTACACAAGGAAAAACTCCACGAGTTAAAGGTAAGAAGAAGAATGAGGATTTCAAATTTATTTTTTACGATGATATAGTGATAGAAATTTTTTTTTCATTTTAGGGAAACACGATAATTGCAGTGAAAATAATGGGAAGATGGTTACGAGGAGTAACAGAAGAAGGATGCCCGCAACGATGCCGGCTAATAGATAATGGTGCATGTGTGACTCTGATTGAGTCAAACGAGGAAAGTGGCATTTATCTGTTAGAAGCCCGATTTCTTGCCTTACCTCCACGAGCAATTTTAGCTGGACTTGCTTTCGTCATGCCCATATCGACAAATGGTCTCCACTGGTCACCTCGTTCTGCTGAAATATTTCTTATGGTCACCGTAAACCGCATTTTAAGATGCGTTTTTGCACAAAAAGGATTATTCGACAATTCAGCTTACGTATTTCTAAACAGTGTGGGCAAGGAAGGTGGAGGTATGGTTCACGTGAATCCAATGCTTGTCGCATTTGACACAGCCATGAATGATCTCACCGGAATGCATCATCCAATCTGGCCATCAGATACTTTGCGTTAATAATAATATATAAATTTCATATAAAAATAATAATAATAATAAAAGTAAACGAAAAATCTATAAAAGTTATTTTTCTCTTTCTGTCTTTTAACCTTTTTCTTGACAAGAATATTAATAAAATTTAAGACGGAGGAGGAGGAGGAAATAAATAAACATACGTATTTCACGTAAAAATAATTTGAAACACAACTACAATTTTTTCTTTTACAAAAAATGTATTAAATCAGTTGATTGTTAAAAAAATATACGTAATACATGAGAAATTCTTGAATCTAGAATAAATGCGGTTATATAATTCACTCATAAATTTTGAATACGTAGTAATATAAATTAACAAAAATCAGATTCTTTTCTTTTTCTTACAAGATTCGGATCTACATGATTGAATGCAATAAGAACATAAGTATGATACACTTTTAAATTTTTCTTTTTTATACTTTTCATAATTTTTCGGAAAATTACCATCCATAATTTGTCGTTACTCCCTGTGTCGCCACAAAAGAGTTTAGAAAAATCCATAGCACAATTATAGCGACACATAAAATACAAAAAATCCACACAATAATTGCCGCACACATCGGAATCGAAACTCTGCAACCGACTTGTAGACCACGTGAATAGTGTACAATTTCGTCGCAATCCGTCAAGGTGATACGACACGGTTGGTTGTATACCGTAGGAGTCGAAATAAACGCCATGACCGTTTTTGTCAACAAAAATTGCTATCTAGTGAGTACCAGGTAGATGATGCTCTTGAGTATTAGCAATAATAGCGACCGGTCTCGTCCACACCCTGGGTAACCGATCTGCTGGGAAGACTCCGACGGTCTGTGCTGATATGCCCCTCAGTGCCTGCTGAATCTGTAGTGAGTTCATCGTAAGGTTTCGAGTAGTAGGGCTCTTCTTCTACTTCTCCCTCTCTTTTTTTCTATTTGCCCCACTACCACCGCCACCAGTACCACGAGCATGACTAGCATCAGCAGCAGCTTCTTCTTCTTCAACAATGACAGCAAAACAAGATTCAATAACCTCGGCAGGTGTGGCAGTAGCTGAAGTAGTAATTTTGCTGATGTTGTTGTTGTTGACACTGGTTTTACGAGGTGCTACAGACGACCCTGATGACGACGAGGACGACGATGTAGCACCATCCACGAGTGCTGTTCGAGGAGGTTTCTCATTTGGGCTCTTCTTCTTTCTCTGCTCGTTCATGTCGATTACGCTGTGCCCGTATAAGGCCTTTCTCAACCATGAGCGCACTCTGAATTTGTAAGCCAATGCACACGTAAAGTGTTCAGATTTTTCTGCGTGATACATGCAAATGTGATCGTCCACTCTGGATAAGTTTCTAAAGGATGGACAGCTGTATTCTTCAAGGTTTGTAATCTGTCTCCCCAAAATACGCTCTAGTAGATTAGCTTTCTGGTAGCCACATGTGTAAATTGTGTGTGCTTCTCTGGCAATATAGCGTAACGACGGGTAAATGTCCTCCAACGCGGCCTCACCATCGTACCATTCTATACCGTGATGATAACACGAAAGATAAGAATTAGTCGAAATTATTCCCTTGGGTAATTCGTTGTAATCACACGGTGGTTTCACAATCCAATGAGCGATAAAATTACGGTCAACTGCAATTACAGCAATCTCCTTGGGTAAAAATAACCCTTCTTTATCGTGAAAAGCTTGGATATCAATAATAAAATCCATTGTAGCTATCGACTGTTTCTTTCTCAAATACTAGAGATGAACTAACAGCCCTCAAAATCCGGAGAGGTTATATAGGCAAACCCTCTCCCTTCTTTACGGTCTCTCCCTCTCTCCCTCCTGCATACAGAGCAGAACTTTAACGAAAAAGAGGGAGGAAGCAGAGTTCTGTAATTCGTTCGTTCGTTCTTACTGTTACGCACATCTTATGAATTGTAATCTAAAATAACTTGACGCATAGAATCGATCTCTAAAATATTGTCATATTCAGCATAAACGATACAATTTACGGTGTGTGTTAATGGTTTATCGAAACGCACTTCGATACGCACATTTCCATTACGGACTAAAGGACCAATGCGTACGTATTCCACACATGATGATGATTCGATAGTGGTCTGGGTCATTGGTAGTGAAAACAAATCAAGCTCCGATTTTAAGCACTCGCAGCTTGAATGATGTAAGAGACATTTTAAATTTTTGATTTAATCGAAAATATCCAAAACTTAATTTTTTTTAGTAGATTTCCTACGCTTTTTGTTCACTGCACTTTTCACTTTTTTTCCTCTTGTATTCTTCTTCTTCTTCTTTCTACCACTTTTTAGTCTTTTTACAGCTTTTGTTTTTTTCTTGTTAGTTCGCCTCTTCTTCTTCTTATTAGCGGTCTTGCGTGCACAACTGAGGTACTGCAACTGTGACGCTCGTTTGAGCACCACCCCTTTATAGCCGGAGCCTTCCATAAGTTCGCTTATTTTCTCATTAGCCTTACGTTTTAGTTTCAGTCCAGACTCAGCTAGGCGATTGTTAAGGGAATCCTTAAATGACATATTATTTTCTGTCACATCGTCGAGGACATTTATACCTGTTCTCAAGGCTTCTCGGTCGACAGCTCGGGCTACTTTCGCCAAAAACGGTAATGCTCGACGAAATAGTCCACCCAGGAAGAAACCAATACCATGACCGCGCTGCCCTCGCGAGCCTACATACACACTCGCAATACCGCGCCCCCCACCACCACTCTGTGCACTATAATATGTGTCGTAGTAATTCATTTTTTAAATTCTCTTCTAAAATGAAGTGCAACGGTCAACGTTCCAAACTCGAATGGTATTTAACTCCCAAATTGATCTCTTATATCAATATCTATAATTTGAAAACGACTGTTCAAAAGTGGTGTATAATTAACAGGTGAATATCGTTTAACAATAGTACTACCGTATTTATAATCCCTTGCTTCAACATTCACAATTCTTAACAGAGGCGCATGTGCGTCGCCTACGATACAGGGTTCACAAATGTTTGAATAAATAAAAAGTTGGTCGGGTATAGCGTGAGCGAGAGTAGCAGGTTGACTAGCTACATAATCTCTATAAGGTTTAGTTCACGACTCCAGTGTAATTCTAAAGGTACCATTTCCAAAACCAAGAATACGTTGTACAGGCTTTCCAAGTCTGCTTTTCTTTTTTACAAGCTCCGGATACTTTCTTAGAGTAACGTAACCTCCTTTTTCATCGTAAAGCAATTCTTTAGCCGTTTGATTGTCGTGATATTCTTTAAAGCCTTCGTTTATTGCATCAATCAAACCCTGTACGGATTTATATACACCATGCTGGAAATGAAAATTATCCTTCCCTTCTGTAGGTGATATTAACGTATCTTTATAACGTAAATGAAGCGTAGTGCACGGTATATGAATTTCTGACAGTCCAACTTGCCACTTTTCATGTAAAAAATGTCATGCTACTATTACTAGGGAGCACTACTGTGAATTCCGATTGATTCATTCTTACAGCTTTGTTACGTCACTTGCGAGAATCCAAAAGTTAAATTTGTCGGGATAACCGATCCAGCTTACGAAATACTCCTTTTTAGCTCCTTTACCGCGTGTTTTTAAGATTTCATTTATTTTATATTCTTTTCGCGATACTCTTTCACTGTGCACCAAGCTCAATTCTTCTGGGTAGAAAAATCCTTCAATTTCCTCACCTAAATCAACCAGTTCATAGATGAATAAGTTTTGACGTTTTTTACTTTAATAATTTTAAAAATCTCTTCGCTCCAGCCTTTTTCGTAACCTTTTTCAAAGATGTTACGTTCTCTGCTAATTCGAACATACTGATCCACTTTATATCTCGGTCTTTTCCGTATAACCTGTTGCTTTAAAGATTTTTTCAACATATTTTTTCTAGCTTCCTGTGCATTGTAAACTGTCACGGCAGCAGGTTTCATTTTTATCGTTGAATGTATACTATTGTTATAACTCTGAACTATAGCTTGCAGTACATCAATATGACGTTTCGTATTTTTATAGGTAAAATAGCGAAACATTTGTTCCTTTAGCGTTCTGTTGAATCTTTCCACAACTGCGGCTTTTACACCAGGATTACGTGCTACACGAAATTTTATACCCGTTTCACTTAAAAACTTTTGAAATTCTCTACCAGCAAATTCTTTTCCCGCATCCGTTTGCAACATATAAGGACAGCAATTTTTATTTTTACTTAGAATTTGTTTAAATGCTTTAGTCACTTCTTTTACGGTTTTGTCACGCAACGGCTGGACAAAAGTATATTTACTTAAAACATCAATCACTACTAGCAACTATGAATAATTATCGTTGTGAATCTTCAGAGATGACAGAACTATGAGATCGGCTTCCCATACGTGATCCAATCCCAAAACATCGTAGTACAAACGTGGAAATTTTTTTCGAATAGGTTTGTGAAGTGTATGAGTGTCGTGTCTTGTCAACCAGTCCTTGATTCGTGATGCTGGTATCTTTTTCTTATTCGCACTTATTAACTTTTTTCAAGACCGTTTTTAAAACCACTGCGAGACAGAGAACCATTGAGATTAAAAAATTCACTATTTCCAATGAACTCCCTCGGAATCTGGGTTGTAAAAAGTAACTCACCAAACTGTTGTCGACCCGCGGCTTTAATATATTTACGTGCTCTGGCTACATCATTTACCAAGTCAATTATGTTTGAATTTTTAATTTTTTCTCCGTCAATTTTTACAACACCAGTTGCACTCCAACTTATCCGGTTACTATTATTTTTCAAATGATTTAATAAAAGATTTGTTTTATTTTTGTATAATTTTGGCACACTTTCAAGAATGTACTCATCGATCATTTGATCTTTTTCATCACTTTTACCATCTGCTAAATTTTTCTTATCGTCAAACCGGCGTTTTTCATCGACAAAAAATAGATATCTCTGTAAAACTTGTAGAAAATCTCTGTACTTGTCACTATCTGTCGTATATTTTCCCGAATCCAAGATCTGTCGCATTTCGCTATCAAGCCGTGAAAATTTATCTCCAGGTGTTTGAATAGATTCACTCGTTAATTTTTTCTCCAGTTCTGGAACTCCTTGTACGCCGACTGCTGCTGATAAACTATTTATTGATGCTGTTTTTACACTTGCTTGCATTTTTTGTAAACTTTCTTGAGGAATCAAAACCATTTTTCGTGCTCTTTCCATTTTTTATGCGTTTAGAAAAAGATCCAAAATAGGTGGCAACAGAAAGCCTAGAAAACTCCCTCCTTTTTGTACAATAAAGCGCTTTTTACTCTTCCAAGAATTATTTTTTTGTTTTGTAACTTTTGTTAAATTACGCAGAATTGCTTTATACTTTTTCAGCTTATTTTTTTCCGTGACGTTTAAACATACAACACCTTTTAATATGTTCAATGCACACTCACAAATGTACTTTACAAGTTTTTCATCGGCAGTACGCAATAACGCTAGTCGTTGTTCTTTATTAGAATGTCTCAATGCCTGCAGCAACACAAAATATTTTTCTTCAAAAGGCGTTGCTTTATTCTTCTTTCTAATTGACGCTCGACTCTCACGAGATGCTCGCTTCGCCATTGTCGGATTATAACTGAACCGATATTTTCTCTTTACACAACATTTAACTTGCTGTACTGACTCGACGAATATTTGGGAATATAAACATAATGATATTCATCATCAGGAAATATACAACTACGGAAACGTAACTCCTCAGGTGTACTCTGCTTCAAATCAATAACTAAATAAGAATACGGCTTTATAGTACTATCATAATAAGCTTCTTGCAAAAACTTGGAATCTTCGGGGTATAGTTGACGAGCCAAATGCTGAATCTGTGCACGGTCCCGAGGATTCTTAAATAAAACCATATAATTCGCATTCAGCGATATATCGCGCTGCATGCCCTTTGTGAAATATATTCTGACATATGTAAATAACCGATGCATTACGATGATGACTTCGCTTGCTAAACAAATCTATTATTGTACCATTATTCGCTGACTCACGCATCAAATCATCTATTATTATCAATTTTCGTTTTTCCGGATCGTTCGAATAGTCCTCGCTCCGCGGTAATCCTTCACAAAATTCAATCTCTACATTCTCCACTCTATAACTTTCTTGCCATTCACTATAATAAAATATTATTCTATCAAACTTCACATTAGCCAACACATCAAGATGCTTTAAAAATCTCTGTACAAACACTGTTTTACCTGCGGAGGTAGGACCAGCGCAAATCATAGTCCACGGGTGCATAAAACAAGTATCCATATTAATATATAATAACACACTAACAAAAAAAGTACTATACACGGTCCAAGACCCTTCTTGACCGCCACGATCCCCACCACAGGGGGCCCTGCCGGGACCCACTCGCTCTTGCGTCATCACCCCCCACCGCGAGACCCAACTAGACTTGCCCGGACGAGCCATGGCGCCACCCTCCCCTCCTTTACCTCCCCGACCTGTCTGCCTGGGCTTGCCCCTCTCTACTGTGGACAGTATCACGTCGTCTCCTAGATTTTTGTGGGAATTAAAAACAAGACGAAACTAGTGATGCGGGAGTTTTTGCGGTTCCAGAACATGAATATCGGTGCAGCAACGCTCTACGAGCACCCTGGTGCCCAAGGTGGCTGGTATTAACATCGTCTCCTAGAGTTCTACGGAAAATTAGCAACATATTTCGTTGAAACTTTTTATTTGGGGGGTTTTGAGATTGTAGAACACGAATATTGTGAAGGCTACATTCTCGGAGGTACTCCGTATCCAGGGTGGATAGTATCAACGTCGTCTCCTAGAGTTTTGTGGAAATTTGATTGTAATTAAGTCAAATACGTTACTCAGGGATTTCTCGGGCCACTGAACATGGATATGGTGTTTTACTTAAAATAATTCTAGGAGACGACGTTGATACTGCCCACCCTGGGCACCAGGTACCTTGGAGGTCGTTGCCGTTGCCATATTCGTGTTCAGCGACCCTACAAACCCCCGAGTAGCAAAACTGGACTCATTTCCATCAATATTTACCGAGTTGTACATTTTTTTAGTGTTTCCTCGGAATATTATTTATGCAATAATGTCATTTCTAAAAAGTAATTAATCACACTAGGTCATAACATTTTCTGATCCGTTTTACTGCTCAAAAAATCGACAGTCCATTGCTTCTTTTCCTCGACTATACGCGCACCTCCGAAATACTTGAACATCAACAACCTCGGTTTTGGAACTCAGGGGTTTCCATCGCCGAGTTCATTGAATACCAACATACTCGGACGTTTTACACGTCACATTGGAATTGAAAGAAGTCAAATTTTTGGTTTCTACAAATACCGAGATTTCTTTGAATCAAGAATTTGCAACCGTACATGTGTGGCAGTTCAAAATTTCTTTCCGCGTATCCGTGGCATAATAAATAGTCCATTATTGCACTGTGCTATCTGCGCGGTGCAAAAATGAACTGTTTAGGCCACTGATAGGTGTGACAGCGGATTTATGCTAGTCAGTGCTATAAAATTGCGTACGATACTCGTGGCATAAATAGTCCGATACAGCACGGCGTTTAGCTCCCTCGCTACGCTCGGGTGCTAATGCACGCCGTAATGGACTATTTATGCCACTTGTATCGTAATATACTATTATAATATGAAACATTTTATCATTTGTTGATTTTCAACCTAGTATTATTTTGATGAGTCTATACTCATACTTAAATTAAAATAAAATATTGTTTTCTAAATGATTTATACAAAATATCATGATTTCAGTACATGTTTTTAGTATATAATTTTAGCATATGATGATTTGAGGCTATAAAATCATATAATGAAATCATATAATAAAATCATATACTAAATTTGTAAGAATATTTTCAATCAGGATACCTCAAATAAGAACCTGCAGAAAAAAACTAAACAAAAGATAATATCTGTGGAAGTGTTAAATAAATCTAAGAATGTAATGAAGAAATCTATTGTAAAATCTCACATGAGATTATGAGTATTAAAAATATGATTGAAACTCTAGTGGAAATGATTAATGTAAAAAACTGAAAATTTGTGAAAAAATGGAAAAGAAAGTGAAAAATCAACATTTGAACAAAATAAAAATTAAATTTTAAATATTGGATGTGTTCATCGGTAAATTAAAATATTATTTAGTGGATATACTTATTGTGCCCCATCATTGTGCCCACCATGACCCGTAGGTGGAGAAAATTGATTTTTTCAAAAATACTATAAACTACTCTATCGAAATTAATAAATTAACTTTTTTGATATGCATAAAATAACATTTAATTCTTTACGTGATTTTTTTAAAAATTAACGTTGTACATTTCTTATTATATTACGGGTATCTAATCACTATAGGAGAGCAAGTAGAGAAGTGCAATTTGTGTCAACAGAGGCACAATAACATAGCATTTGCCTCGTGAGCCAGAGGATCTTGGTTCAAGTCTGGGGCTTGTCACTTTTTCATTGCACTTACATTCTTAACAATATCGCAACATACGAATTATAAATTGTTTATAAAGTTAGGGTGCCTGCCATATCCTGCTCTAATTCCCTATAGATGTTTATCCGTGTTGTTTTGTGTTTCTCATTTGGTTTATTTACATGCATGTTGCAATTGCTTGAAGTATGAAAAATCAATAATTCTATTAAATTATTAAATGTGTTTACAATAATCAGAAAGTGAAATAAAAATTATTATCAGAGGGACCTAACCTATACTTTATGATGATTTTATTCCACTTACAAATTATTATATTATGTACAAAACAAGATAACTTATTTGATTACAGAAACAAGATACATATTTATTAACTTATTAACAAAACTGTAGACTTTCAATCAGCTTAGCAATAGCAATAGACATGTATAAAGTGACAATTTAAGAATGAACGATTTCTTTAATAACAATTAAAGACATCGTTCATTCTTAAATTGTCACTCGGTTAGTATAGCAAGAAAAATGGAGGAATAGTAATACACAGAAACTTGCTTTGGTCCTCGTTACTTTTTCCTTTTTACATGCGAGAGCTTTAAAAAGGGACAGCAGCTTCTTTTTGTTTAAGAAAAATTCTTGAAAGTACTTCCAGGGTACAAAATTGACATGACTTTGTAAAAACCAGTACTATTCTTTTTCTTTTTATCAAAAACATTTACCAAATCAGCAGCAGTTATAAATTTTCCCTTTCTATCCCCTCTACAATTTTATTTTTACTGATAATGCTGTATGTACTTACTTTACTAGGAACAACTGTTGTTTGAATTAAATTACGAAATCTTCCAACAGATGGATCAACATCTTCAGGATTAATAACTTCTTCATCATCATTAAAAGTAATACCCTTTTTTTTTCGTTTTCTTGTAGGTTTATGAATCTCATCTTCAGTTATTCCTAGCATAGAAATCCTTCGATTATGTGCTGTATTGAATTCTGTTAAATTCTATAAAATAAAATTCTTTTGTTATTTAATCTAACAAAATGATGTATAAAATAAAGAAACTGTCTCGGCGCATGTCAGCGCGTACGCGAAATAAATAATTTTTCGGAAAATGTTTCGCGTACACTACAGAGCTTTTCACGTACGCTACATATATTTTCGCAGATGCGATTAAAACTTATATTATATTAGGCGTACCTGAAGGACTTTGCGTCCGCTACAAAAATAGCGTATACTTACTAGCACAAGATCTGTACGTACTGCAAAGCGAAAAGAAGTAGAGGTTAGGTTTTATTATTTTGACTTGTGTGGACAGAGAGTGATTATTGCTTTAGCACAATGGTAGTTGTGCGGACACTTTTATGTATATATAAAAGTGTTTCCACAACTATTATTGTGCTAAAGCAATAATCACTCTGTCCCCACAAGACAAATATATGTAGCGTACGCGAAACATTTTCCGGTGTAGCATACGCGAAATATTTATTTCGCGTATGCTACACCGGAAAATGTTGAATGTTGAAAATGAACACGTATGCGCTGACGTGCGCCGAGACAGTCTCTAAAATGAAACTACCTACATCCAATTCTATTTCTGTTTCAGGCAATCCTAATAGTCCTCCTGCATCTTGATCGTCATTACATTTATCTAACTCATCAATTATTGCTCTTGTTCCTGTTTGTGGTCGCTCTCTGATAATATAATAGCGTGTAGATGCTCCAAAATGGAAAGTACTATCTATGAGTAGTTGAGTGGGCTTATGTGCTTCTAAACGCATATTACCAATATATGTTCCATGTGCTTAAAAACATTATTTATATAAATGTATTGGAAATACTATTAAATGTAATATTAATTATTACTTACTGCTTCCTAGATCAACCAAAAATGCTCTATTCAAATGTTTATGATACACAAGAGCTGCATGTACTCTAGAACAAGAAGCATGATCTATACAAAAATCATTCAATTGTTGATTACGTCCAAATAAATAGCACTTCTTCTCATCTACCATCAATTTCTGAAAAAAATTGAGTTATTTAAATTTTAAGTATCAATTTGATTCCAAATTTTCATACCTGAATAAGTTTATCGCCTTTTAAAACATCTAAGTGCAAACCAATAGGAGGTTTTCCAGCCCTAATGGAATAAATTACAATTAATACAGGAAGAAGCAGAATAAAAATTTGTGCTAAAAAATATTGTAAAACAATTACCAACTTGGAACCTCATAATGGTTTGCCATACTTTCAAAACATTAGTAACTCAGTTGGTAAACAACACAAGTAAATTAACAAATAAATAAATTTATTTTAGACTCCAAGCTTTTTTTATCAATTCTTAATGAATACATTCTTAATATTACATCATCTTGATTTATACTTGACTTTTTTTACTTGCATAATTAACGATGCCTGATGATATGAAATTGAATAATACTTTTGCTTATTATAAAATCTTTAACCATGTTAAATTAAATATAGGGAGTAAGAGAGAAGGAGTCAAGGAAACCAACCTCCAATGGGCTCGCGTCGTGAAAATAGCTAGCTTTTTTTCCGACGGAAATGAGTGAAATCGCCAGTTCGCTCGCTGGAACCGCCGTGACGACCTAGCGAGTAACAACGCCGCCTGTCGGCGGCTGATTCTGTTCCTACGTGAACTCGTGATTACTGATTTTTAAAAGTTTCTGAGTTCAAATCCACACTGGATAATATATTTTTTACCTTAAATATAAATTATTTGGTTATATAAATTCAAAATTAAAAAAATTAGAATTCAATAAGTTTCATAATGTTCTTTTATATATATTATTATTATTACAATTAGACATGTTTATAATGTTTACGTAGTATAGTTTTATATCAGTTAATCATTCGTGATTACATTCGCACGTCCAAGCACAAGTGGCACACCTAGAGGATTTTTATAAAAGTGTTTAAAGTTATGATAAGCAGACGACAAACAAAATATGATGATATACAAATATTACATGAGTATGGACTTGAGATAGAAAGATGTTGCTAAAAAATTAATAAAAAGTTATGATGTTGAATAAGGAATACTAAATATGAATTTAAATGTTTTTCTACTCTTTTTTAGTGTCTGCCTCCATGTATCACGTGGTTTTATAACTTTCAGCGCTGAAAATAGCGTCCTCTCACGGTGCTTGGACCTCCGAATACATATTCCCCGCCGCCAGCGATGACAAAAGTGACAGAACAGAAATTGGTAAAATTGAAGTAAGGCGAGTAAGGCGAGTATATATCAAAAACCAATGCGCTCAAACCCAGCTACTCCATGCTTTCCGAGCTCAATAATTTATTTAATCAACACCTTAGCACATCGTAGTAAAGTGAGTGAAGAGAGTATAAATAAATATCCAAAGCGCTTAAACCAACTACACCTCGCTCTTCTAGCTTAATTATTTATGTATTCAACACGTCAACACAACGAAGAAAAGCCAGCAATGCAAGTATAAATCCAATACCAAAGCGCTCAAACCTAACTACCCCAAGCTCCCCAAGCTCAATCATTTATTTAATCAACACCTCGGCACATCAGAGGAAGGCCAGCAAAGCGAGTATAAATCAAAAACCAAAGCGCTCAAACCCAGCTACTCCATGCTTTCCAAGCTCAATAATTTATTTAATCAATACCTTAGCACATCGAAGTAAATCGAGTAAGGCGAGTATAAATAAAAAACAAAAGTTCCTAAACCAAATACACCACGATCTTCAAGCTTAATTAATTATTTATTCAACACCTTGGCACGTCAAAGGAAGGTGAGCAAAGCGAATTTAAATCAAAAACCCAATCGCTTAAACCCAGCTACTCCATGCTTTCCAAGCTTACTATATTATTTAATCATAACACCTCGGCACAACAAAGAAAGGCGAGTGAAGCAAGTATAAATCAAAAACCAAAGCGCTTGTACCAATCTACACCACGCTCTTCAAGCTTAATCATTTATTTATACAACACCTTGGCACGTCAAAGGAAGGTGAGGAAAGCGAATTTAACTCAAAAACCCAATCGCTTAAACCCAGCTATTCAATGCTTTCCAAGCTTAATATATTATTTAATCATAACACCTCGGCACAACAAAGAAAGGCGAGCGAACCAAGGATAAATAAAAAACCAAAGCGCTCAAACCCATCTAC